>CM070103.1:7835868-7893896 GCA_036178185.1 Liparis tanakae | reverse complement strand
GGAACCCTCTATGTTGGGTTGAAGGTAGGACCAATTTAAAAGGTCTACATGATGTCCCTTCCACCTCCTGGTCGGTCTAGTCTTCACAGATTCCTCATTTCATCATCCGACCAGTCTCAGGATCACCAGCCACCAGCAGCAGTGTCTGGACCCTGGGAGACCCTCAATCTCAAATCTCCCCAAAGGCTCCGAGACTTTGTCTCTCATCTCATCGTCCGCCATAATAACATTTGTGAAGTAGCGTACATTGAGCGACCTCTCCGGCTCCTCCTCGCCTCTACTCACGTTGGTCAGCTTTGGCCGGCGACGTGTGGTTGAGTCCGTCCAGCGAGTCGCTGCTGCCTTCGTCCAGGACGTAGTCGAAGTTGAGGATGAACATCATGACCACGCCCTCTTCGTTCTTCACGGGGATGACATGGGTGACGCAGAGGAAGTTTGAACCTATGAAACCGGAAATGAAAGTTAGAGGAGCCGAATGACATCCATTTTTGCTAAACAAAATGCTAATACGAGATCAAAGACTCAAAGAAAGCGCTTTTTCAGATACAGCGCCGACATTCAAACATCTTAGTCCAGATGGAGCTGTGAGTGGCTTGGCGGAGGAATGAGGATAAAAGGTCAAGAGGTCCACTGAGAGGACATTCTCTATCGCTGAGTGATTCCATGCAAACAGACATGTCCCGAGTCCAGTCAGATACAGGGGGAAACCATTCAGGACTTATCCAGTTATTTCCAGACTGTAGAACCCCGGACGACATCCAATGTCATGCACATGACATGTATGCTTGGCATGTATTTCCCGAAATATAGCAACCAGGAATGTGACGGTGCTTTCCCCACCGGACAAAAAGCCCTCCGACACCCACCAGGCCATTCCTCGGCAGGACAAATGACTCAGCGGTCACACGGATTTATCGACTCCAGTTCCGAAGGCTCATCTTCACCTCTTGGTGAATATAACGAATACAATCAACAAAGATCTGGACAGCTACTATAATATATGTGCTCTCCTCAAAGCCAACAGACTCCAGTTGAACAGGCTTTCCACAGAGACCAATACGCTTGTTTACTCTTTTCAGCCTTGAGAACCGCTCGTTTCCTAACAGGAAAATGACTCTTTATGTTCGACCTGCCTTTTCCCACCTTCATTTGTACATTTCCTGTGTTCCAGTAATGGTACCGAAGAGAAATTGTGATTTTGGTATCATCTGTATTTTTTTCTGATCTGAAGCAACACGTAAACTAAATGAAATGAAAGTCTTCCCACTGTTCCAACAATCCCTCCCAGGTTAGATATACTGTATGCGCTCTCCTCAAAGCTAATAAGAAGTGTTTTTTCCCCTGCTGGTCGTAGTCCTTTCCCACGGTGTGGTTTGAGGGTTTGAAAGAGACTGAATAAGTACCAGATGTAATATCACAGACACTGGACAAAGCAAACACAATCTATACCCATACTGGCGATGGGAAAGGAGTCTTAATGTTCTAAATGAATCGCTCTCAGTCCTCTAAGCCTAATTATGAACACAGAAGAAGTGTTGCACGATGAGAGGGACGTTAATGCCTCACATCTAAATGTTCCCAGTGCATCAAAACAGCAGACAAGGCGGAGATGAGATGGAGACGGTGTTCTCCTCACACCAGCTGGCTTTTCTCAGCTTCCTATTAAAAGTGAGATCCATCAGAAAATAACAAGAAAGAAAGAAAAAAGATTGTTGTGGATGTATTTCGTCTTCGCCTGACATTAATAATGCATTTGTTTCTGGCGTAGATGGATGTACGGACGCAAGATTACTGGTGTAGAAAATGAAATGCATATTGAGTTCTAAATAATGAACGTGGACATGGAAGATGCTCTCGCGTACACGAGGCTCTTAGTCCTGCTGTCACCAGGAGGCTATTTATAGCTCGCCTAGCAGGCACCTGGCCTCCAGCATTTCTGTTCTGGGGGAACACACTGCCGCTGACTCAAAGGGGTGTGCACTTGCAAATGAGGAAGTCTTTGAGCCACACGGGGACCGACATAATTGCAGGATTTCGGACATTTTCTCTCATCGTTTTGACAGGATCCAAAATGTGGCACCACTGACTTACAAAGCATTAAATACAGACGGTAGCGCCCTATAATTATACTCGTATGCATTCTTACATATCCACGATGCTTCATAGGAATAATAATCCTAATACATTATAACGCTTATCTTTATTAAGTATCATAATATTCCATAACTGCTGGTCACTTTGAAGAAACCATAATATTCCAATAGCTGTGTGACGTTGCCATGTTTTATAACACATTCTAATCACTTGTGTTTAGCCTTCATAAGCTACTCCTCCCCACTCAGCGCTGGCTTCCAGAAGTAAAGTTAGCTTTACCACACATGAGCCTTGAAAGAACATGTCAGTCATCAGCAATAAGGAAGTAGTGTGACACCGTAGGAGGCTTTGTAAAGAGCTTAAGAATGGGTCGGTTATTGTCATAATTATATTATATTATACAAGTGCCTCTAACTATAGCCATGCAACACATGCTAAGTGTAGATGCACCGATACCGACTCAAACAGCAAATAGCTGGATCAGGTATCAGTGACCATGTGGCCGATCTGTTCAATTCTCCATAGACGTACTATATATATATATATATATATATATATATATATATATATATATATATATATACATATACATATACATACTGTATAGTATGTCTATGGAGAATTGAATAGATCGGCCACATTGTATATATATATATATATAATTTATTTATTCACATATATATATATATATATATATAAATAAATAAATACATATATATGTATATATAAATAATAAAAAATATTGATATAAATATATATATATATATAAAACTATATATATATATATATATAAATAAATAAATACATATATATATATATAAATAATAAAAAAATATTGATATAAATATATATATTTATATATAAATAAATAATTATATATATATATATATATATATATATATATATATATATATATATATATATATATATATCAGTGTCAGCGGGAGTGAGTGGAGCCATTAATACCAGTCAGGAGGAGGGGAGTGGGAGTGGGGCGGGGGTACCACATCGTCAGAGACATTATTCAAAGGAAGTCCCCTCTCCAAGTGGAGGCTGTCCTCCACCGTCCCCTCAAAGTGTGACAATGACTGGTGTTCAAGTTCAAGTTCTGGAAAGAAAATTCATCTCGTTGTATTTTTAGGAGATGAAACACGATTTGTCCCCAACTACCGATCCCCAAGAGTTCAGATCTCGGAGGTCGGCTCCTTGTGGACGTGAAAAAGTCCAAACGTGTCCGTGTCGTCCTCCGCGGCGAGCAGTGGGCGGAGCCATTGAGATTAAAATACTGTCGCCGCGCTTTGTTTGCAAATCAAAATATATATATATTTCCATGGAAACAACAGAGCGCTCCAGAGAAGAAGAAAAAAGACTAAACTCCCAAGTTGCATTAGTCTCTCCGGCACCGAGCGACATCGAGATGCTTCTCGAGTGAAGAGGGAGCTTCCAACTTGCGGAATTGTTGGTTTCAGGCCTGTTTAACTCACACACACACACACACACACACACACACACACTACACTACACACACACCGAGGGCCCGGTGGAAGCTCGGCATGCCTCCGGAGGGGACCTAACCCCGGCTTTGTAAAGCAATCCGTGTGTGTGTGCACGGGGGTACGCTCTTAAAATAAGCCGTGGAAACCACAGGCATTTATAATTCATAGGCGCTAAGTATTATGTTCTAGAAAGCATAATGGTTGGACCTGGTTAGGGAATATAAGAATGAGAGGAGGCAGCACACACACACACACACACACACACACACAGAGGAAAAAATAGATACATATGGGTTCCCAAAATTGGATGAAATGAAAATGCCGCTGGCTTGTTAAAAGCAAGCGGTGGATACAGTCATTATATTTACCATGTGACTTATTAGTTCATAGAAATAATCAGAGACAGTTCATGTCACGTCTCAACCATGCGTGTGTGTGCGCATGTGTGTGTACAGGGTTCTTACACATTTTGACCAGTGACTTTTCCATGACTTTAAACCAAATTTCCAGGACCAAATTGAAATCTCGGTAAAAACACAAACAATTTGTATACATTTTACGTATTGAGAGCGTCCGCCGACTTATATTTTGAGCGTTTTATTCAAAAAAACATATTAATTATTTCAAACTCGGCGTAAATGAACATTTCCAACATTTGACTTTTCCAAAACTTTTATGATTACATTTTTTCCATGACTTTTCCAGACCTGAAAAAGACCATTTTAAAATTCCATGACTTTTCCAGGTTTTCCATGACCGTAAGAACCCTGTGTGTAACGTTTGGCAAGTCACTTTATTCAGTGTCTCCGCCCGTCCCTCCGTCCCCACTGCAGCTGATATAGCGGAGGGACACGCTCGCCCTGATTGCCTACAGCTGAGGCCAATCAGGCCTCTTCCCGGCACCTGTTCCCTCCGCAGCTGAGCCCAACCACACCCCAGCCACCACGCTATTTTTGTCTTTTGCGTTATTTCCTGGTTCTGTGGGGAGCAGCTCAAATAAAAGAGAGAGTAATAACAGTTTAATGTTCCAGTCTTTTGACTGCTCTGTGCACTGGTGACGAGAGATCCCGTGTACCGGCGTCCGTGATTTGGACGCCACATCACAACGCTACCGATAGCGAGGCTGTGATGGGCTCGGTGTTCTGTCATTTTTTGCTGCCTTGTCAGAATTAGCTACCACTGCATAAACCGATAGGTGTGTATCGATTCATGCTACCCTATCTGATAGGATGTTATTGTACTATCACAATATGCTTTTCTTTCAAAGTTCAATGTTTCACTTTTCACTGTTAAAGTGTTTATCTTCAACACTAAATACCCTCATAATAAACCAGTGCTTTATTATGATAATGTGAACAAACTCATGTTTACAATAATTTGTTGACACAAAAGAGATAGCAACTGCTTGTTACTCATTACTACATAGTATTACTACCTGTACAATATACATGCTGAATGTACTTTTAACTAGGGGAATAATCTGGATTTTGAGGATGTCACTCCCCGTTATCAGACGTGCATCGACAGGGTGGCAAAACATTATGGGCGTGTCAAAAAAAACTTGGAAAATCGACTCGGCGCATGCGCAATACCACAAGGTATCGGTTCTCGACAAGTAGCATGAAATGATAGAACACCGGGTCTCGGCCAGGCCTCCCGTGGAAACGCTGCCCGATGAGTTTTTAAGTGGATAGATCAAACGGATCAGATGCAAATCCCCACACTCAAACACACACACACACACACACACACACACAGGCTGCCGGCAGCATTAATTAGCAGCATGTTCTCTGTCCATCTAAATCTGATAAGCAGGCGATGCTGTGTAATGAGAGGCCGCACACCTCGGAGGAGCTCACCCGGCTTTAGTCTGTGACCTCGGGATTCACGGGGAACGAAACAAAGAGAAGCATCCCGATGGGAAACCTCGGGACGGCGTCTTCTGAAGACATTTATTCAGAAAAGAAAAAGAAAGCGGACGACCTTTGTGTTTTAAACACAGCGCGACGCAATTAAAACTAAAATTAGCCGTCGCGGATGGGACTAAAAACAGAATCTGTTCTTATTCGGTCCCTAATCTGCCGAGGAGGAGGAGGAGGAAGAGGAGGAGGAGGGTGATGGAGTGCTGACTTGCGGTTTTTCGACATAGGCCAATAATCTTTTGGCAAGGTGAGCGTGAGCTGATAACCACGGAGCTGCCAATCATCCACGGAAACATTTAAAAAAAGGATGCAGCGTCCCGATGGAAGCCGCTCCGCCGCCTTAAGCCCAGCGAGGAGACGCCGGGCCTCGTTGATTTGAACATTTTCCACTCGGCTTCATTTCCCCCCCGACGCGGCGCCGCCACCTGGATTAACGAGGGCTACCTGGTAATCTGATGCCACCCAGATGGCAGGATGACGGCCGGCCGAGGGGCGCTCTAATACGGGTTTCAGTGTGCGAGCCAGAAACACGACGGAGACAAACACCACGGAGGGGACGCCGACCCCAGAGACGCGTTCGGGGCTCATTTGCATATCCGTCCACCACCTCGATGGAGAACTGAGACGAAGGAACAGCGAGAGGGAGAGGAGAGGAGAGTTTCAAGATCTCATTTGATTCCATTTCCACCATCAATAATTAAGACAATGCAGCTCAATGCGCACACACACACACACACACACACACACCAGTGTAACATCTGCTGCCTGGTGGTGTGTGACAGTGATTGTGGCGTATGGGAGTCTTGGTCGCCGTCAAAATCTTTCTTAATTGCAGCGTGTGCTTTCTGCCCGGGCCTAATAGGCGTGGTGTGTGTGTGTGTGTGTGTGTGTGTGTTCAGCTATCTTTTAGATATTATCAGGCCACGTACCACATTCCTTCAAAGTAGCTGTAATTAAACCTCTCCTGAAGAAGCCCACTCTGGATCCAGAGGTTTTGGCTAACTACAGACCGATCTCTAACCTCCCCTTCCTCTCTAAGATCCTTGAGAAAGTGGTCGCAAATCAGTTGTGTGACTTTCTACATCAGAATAGTTTATTTGAAGAGTTTCAGTCAGGATTTAGAAAACACCACAGCACAGAGACAGCACTGGTGAAGATTACGAATGACCTCTTAATGGCAGCAGATAGAGGACTCCTCTCTGTACTGGTCTTGTTAGACCTTAGTACTGATAGAGGACTCCTCTCTGTACTGGTCTTGTTAGACCTTAGTGCTGATAGAGGACTCCTCTCTGTACTGGTCTTGTTAGACCTTAGTGCTGATAGAGGACTCCTCTCTGTACTGGTCTTGTTAGTCTGTTGAGACTCCGCCCACTCCTCCTCTACCTCCATCTGCCTGATGGATGTTGGAGGTCTGGATCATGGAATATGCCGACTACCAACTATTCATACTCTGTTATATTCATTGATTGTGTTGTTACTGTGTTTCAGTCAGTAAACCATCAAACATTCTACATGTTATTCTTCTACTTTGGTCATTTGTTGTAAACACACAGTTCAAATGAGTAAATACCAGATTGTATTTTATTGATTAAAACCAACCTTAGAATTTGTGTAAACCTCTCATAGTTCATCTCTAATATCTATTCATCTTGTCGTGAAAACCTCCCCTTCAAACAGGATTTATTCACGGTTCTCACCAGAACTAAAGAGCCTGAATGCATCATAATGGTAACCAATGACAACCGTAAAACACGGAGTGGTTGTTTACCATTATCAGCGACTACAAAAACACAAATCATGTCCTGGTGACACATCTGACAGAATATCGATCGTCAGTAAGTCTTCTCAAACTGCGATGTTAACGCTAAACTGTGGCATTGATTCACGGTGGGGGGGGGGGGGGGGGGGGGGTCGTCATGTGTCCAAACCACACACGGCCTGGAGGGCGTGGCTTGAATAATTGACTAGTCACTGATTCGTTCTTTGTGTTTTCCAGTTTTGGTGTGGACTTCAACCCCTCAGGATTGCGGGTCAGGGTCAGGGTTATGGTCAGGATTAGGGTTAGGGTTAAGTTACACATGCGCATAACCGTTGCTTATTATTCAATCAAAAATCAGAACCCAAACGATAGTGCAGAACAAGGTGGAGGAGGAGCCATGCCGAGAGGAGCCCGGGAGGTTCAGGACAGCCCGAAGTGTCCCGGTAGGAATCCGCCGCTATATTCGGTCTCTTGCTCTCTCATCACTTCATACATCGTCGTTGGAATTTCGACATCACCCGACCCCGATGTGCGGCACCGCGTCACATACAGTAGGTCCCTGAACGTGACACTGCCAAAGTTATTCAGGTCGGGGGAGAAAAACAAAGATACAAGAATTGACCTTGCACCAGACAGGAAGGCTTATTGATGTTTTTCCATTCTAGGGAAATGTGATCCCTTCCCTTTCGCTTAGGGACAGAGGTGAGTAGAGGCCCATCTTCAGTGTTCTAATGGCACATTGTATTATCGCCTTAGAAGATTAACGGAGGGGTAGAAAAGCCTTGAAAACCCTTTTTATGTGAGCGCAGCTGAAAACAGTTATGCTGGTGCGAGAAGCTATAAAATCGGCCTTCCTTTGAGCCACAGTTTGAAGAACAACATTTATATTTCAAATAAAAAACATTATTTATAACCTTTGCAATTAATTTGATAAATAAAGTGTGAGTTTTAATGGAAAACACAAATTGTCTGGGGGACCCCAAACTTTTGGACGCTAGTGTAAGTAAAAGAACTTTACTGCAAGCGACTCGTTTTCATCTACACATTCCTCCCAAGCTCAAAAGGTACTCGGGGCGAGTTAATTCAATCTTCTCTCGAAAACAACACTCTTAATAACACAATAAATAACCCTATAAATAACCCTAGGCCTCGACCCTCACAAACATCTGATGCTAACGAAGGATTCGCTGGCTGTGCTTTGCAGAGCCTCGATACCCCACAGATATAACAATGAACTTTACGGTTTGGTCACTACCTTTGAACCCTAGATCTCCGAGGCAAAACGTCTTTTGGGGATTTTGGTGGTCCAGACGTGTCTATTCATGCAAGCCCATTCAGGTCAAGATTCATTTTTCACTCTTTCCGACAAATAAGTCAACAGAACATCTCGGGAAACAAACATCTTAGCGACCATGACACATGTAGTGCCGTTCGAAGTCTGTGAGGGAAACACGTACGACAGACTGCCCGTTGCAAATGTCGAGCCGGGCTCGGCGGTTGATACTCAAATGCCTTGTGGGGGCAATTAAACCTCATTCAATGGCTGTAGCGTTTGTATGTGTTGTAACGACATGCTGACAATCGGCTATTGGTCAAAAGCCCATCTCCTCCCGTCTCCTCCCATGTCTCGTCCAGCTGATGGGGCCCGTGGGTGTGATCGACTGCAGCATTACGGCGATGTGTGGGCAGCCGGCACTAGAAAACCAGACACAATCAATGCCGAGTGGACATGCAGAGGAAGACCGAGGCACTAAGTCTTCAGGAACGGGGGCCGGATGTCGGCGGTGCAGAACAGGACTTTTTCCTTTGGTTCATTATTTTGGGAGATAGTATGTTGCAAAGGAGGCAAGGAAAGGGGCATGAACGGTAAGAAAAGAGGAAAGAAAGGAGAGAAAGGAGGCAAGGAAGGTAGAAAGAAAAAGGAGGAAATGCAGTGTTTCCCTTAGCTTCAGGGGGGCGGGGACTAGTGCCGCTGCTAGCCATGTTGGTGCCCTTCACGATGCCCCCCCTGAGATAGGAAAGGGCACCACGGCGAGTGGCGTCGATGGGGGTGGAGGGGGGGTAATAAACAGCCGTTTGGTTTAATAAAAGAACAAATACGCCTTTAAGAAAAGGACCTTGAATTACTTTTGCTGCAATCTGGCGCTATAGAGAAAATTACAGGGTGGCGGGAGGAGATTTCAGGGGGGCGGGCCGCCACCCTGGTAGAATGGTGGGGGAAACACTGAAACGTGACGATCCCTGCCCGGCATTTATGGGTGGGATCAAAAAAAACACTCAGATGCATGAACTCGCCCCTAATTGGGCGGATAATGATGTGTGGATAATGACGCCGACTGTCCGGTCGTGAAGACGCCGTGATAACACCAGGAGTGAGGAACTCAAGGCAGCATGTCTCGGGGATGAAACAACATATTTATGAATACTTTTATCAAGTATTTTATCAAACACGTGGAACCAGCTGGGTAAGCGTTTCATCGGATACATTAAAAGACCTCAGGGGGAACACAAGTAGCGGCTGTTCATTCACCGATATGCTCATAACCACTCTGTGAATGGGAGGAAAGCTGGGGTTGTGGTCTGAATAAATAAAGTGTGTGTGTGTGTGGTGGGGGGGGACATCTTTACCGCTAAACTTTTTAACTGCACTGGGAGACACAAACAAATAAATCTCCCTGGCTCACATGCAGCTCCTTATTCATGAGACACCGGCTGGATGAACGCCGCCTCTCCTTTTTATTCCATGCACAGAGCTGGGGGGGGGGGGGGGGGGGGGTCATGGTAATACCATCACACACACACACACTGGCAGCGCGTGCGGGCTTCATCCGACATCAGCGTGACCTATATTTATTGATTGGCACCTTGCTGTTAAGTAGAGGTCCCACTGGTGTGCGTGGTTGGTATTGTCGATCGTAAAAACACGTTTCCCAGCTGGAAGCATCTCATTCGCTAGAAAAGATGCCCGCAGATTAATGACATGTTGACCAATAGATTTTTCCAGGAATTTTCCAGGACTTTTCCAGGACTTGAGCCGGGATTGTTGTTGTTTGCTTTTTTTGGAGGGGGGGAGGGTATGTGTATATGTGTGTGTATGTATGCATGTGTATATGTATGATGTGTGTGTATATGTATGTATGTGTGTGTGAGTATGGATGTAGGTGTAGGTATGTGTATATATATATATATATATATATATATATATATATATATATATATGTGTTAGAGATGCACCGATCAGGTTTTTTGGGCCGATCACCGATCACCGATCACTGAAATCAGTGTCAGCCGATCACCGATAATACCGATCACCGATCACTGAAATAGTATCTGCCGATCCCATAATACCAATTAGGTTGTTGATTGAAGCATTCTATTTATTGTGTAGCATTATTGCCTCGGACTATGAGGAAATACACATCTAAAGTACCTCAAACATTAAAGAAATTACAGATTTCTTTAAACATTTAGGACTTTTACTTTGAAAACTGTCCTAATTGATACATTAAAATTGTTTGATTGCTATTGTAGGGGATTGATTTCAGATATCTATGGAACAGATCTGCATTATGCATTTCCTGGAACTCTTGGGGAAATCTATATACAGGACTTTTTTAACATACAAAAGTCTGACTTATTTTTATAAACTCTTCCTTGGTACAGTAACAATGTTTTAATGTTAGCATAATTCAAGCTAAATCTCAGAAACGATCTATTAATATACAAAATCAGTTCATTGTTTACTTGTATATGTTAGTGTATGATTTGTCGACATCTTATTTTGAAAAACGGATGTTGTTTCACGTGGCTCTTTCCGCTAACTTTGCAAAACCGGATGTTGTGTCATGTAAATCCTTCCGCTAACAGTTAGCATTGTATTTCTCGCAGATGTGACGTCATCTGATCGATCGGTTTGATTGATCGGTTTGATCGGCCGTTTTGAGAACGCCGATCAAAACCGATAATGGCAATATCGGCCGATATGGATCGGCGCCGATCAGATCGGTGCATCCCTAATATATGTGTATGCGTGTGTATGTATGTATGTATGTATGTATGTATATATATATGTATATGTATATATGAGTTTATGTCTGACGTCTTCGTAATTGTTTTATGTTTATATCACTAAACGAATAAAAAAATGTAAGTGACAAAAAAATATATATATATTATTTATTATTTCAAACTCATGAACATGTGATTTTAACACATTTCCATGACTTTTCCAAAACTTTTATGATTTAAGTTTTTTCCATGACTTTTCCAGGCCAGGAAATGACCATTTTAAAATTCCATGACTTTTCCATGAACATACGAACCCTGTTTATATTTCACTCCACACACACACACACACACACACACACACACACACACACACACACACACACACACACATCTTTACAACCGCATCTCAGAGAAAGAACCGCTGTCTTCAGATCGTATACATATGATTTGTGTCGAATTTTAAACTGAAGACAAACATCCCGACGATGACCTCATTTACTTTGTGACGTCACGATGGGCGGCTGTAATGAACGAAAGGGAAAGCAACGGGGAGGATCGCTGAAGGAATGGGTTATTGATCCCGATGGAAGGCTCGGCTTCATGAATCCCGATCGCTCCCAGGACATACTCACTCATTTATATTACGGCCACATCGTCTCTTTACCGAGCTGAAATGGGATTCTAAACAACCCCGATGCATTATTTAATCACATGCCCTTCCTTCTTTTCTTTTCTATCCTTTCGGGCATAGTTACTAAATTGCGAACGACCGTTCTCGAGTCGACACATTTTATATGGAATGATGATGATGAGTATTTACCACAAGGAAGCAGCATTATATTGAATGCCGATAAACACAAGATACGTCATAATAAATGCAGAAACTTTTGAATCCTAGTATTTTGATTTCGCCGCAAGATTTTGCTGACATGGAGAACAATATACCTTCCAACACTCGGAGTGTTTTAAAGCACTCGTGTTTGAGACGGCAACAACAACAACAACAACAACAAGCAGAGTAACTACAAATCTTCTGGGAAATGAACAATCTGTAATTCCTCTCGCTGGCAGCCCCCGAGAAGCCGTTAAAGAAAACAAATTACAAATGAGATCCACTGCGAGGCATGAACGCAGAGGAAATCAAAGCTCCCCGTCGCTTACGATTGAGAGTGTGTGTGCGCGTGTGTGCGTGTGGGGGTGGGGGTATTCAAAGTCACACTCCATCTGTAAAGGAACTCCGTTATTCCGAGGGTCCTTTATGGGTTTCGTGCACGTTGGCCAGAGACGACGGCGAGAGCCGAACGGACACCGGCTTCTTCTCCGTGGTCGTGTTACGATAACAAAAGGAAGATTTTCCTGATCAGATATGAGGTCAAAGGTCAGGGATGTCGTATGTGTACAGATTGTAAAGCACTCCGAGGCAAATTCGTAATTTGTGATTTGGGGCTCTACAAAATAAACTGAATTAAATCGACTTAGACGAGGAGTTCCTCTCATTAGCATTTAAGTGGCTATCTTTTACAGAACCCTGCCAGAGGAAAACAAACTCGCGTCTAAAATCTTGGCAACACTCCAGACTTTACTGTCAGGCCCCATAATGGAGGGTGTTTGTGAGTCGCTCAGTGGATAGAAAACGGAGATGTTTCAGAACACGCCGTAACTCGGCATCTATTTTAATCTATTTCAATGCCGTGTTTGGCTCTAACCTGCTCTTTTCCTGGAGGGACAAGGCGTCGTCAGGGAGGTGCATCGCGGGGGGCTTTATGAAGGTTATCGTCTTCCCTGCCAGGAGAATCATGTAATCGCTTGTGTGTGTGTGTGTGCGTTTGCACCTCTGTGTCCGTCTACAGCTAATCTGGATTTAATATGATAATGGGTGTGCAGTTACAGCTGCATGCCCAAGGTGGCCGACCCCTTCATGCTGCCAGCTGACGCCTGCTCACACGTTCGAAAGGTAAAAGCATTAATTTGACGCTCTTTGAGGGCAACATGAACAACTTTGTGCTTTTGGAAACAATTCTGTCGGCTAGCAATAGTGGAATGTAACCGAGTACATTTAGGCTACTACTTGTACAACTACTCTGTGCGACTTCTGTACCTCCTCTCCCCTATTGTACCCCTATTGAATATTGTAATTTTATTATTTATTTATTTATTATTTATTATTATTTTATTAGGCGAGGCACCATATATGGTAACTTTGTTGATATTGATGTTCTAGCTGAAATCTATTTGTTTTAATGTCACAACAGTAAAACAGTATTGTTATGTCCTCCAACAGCCCTGTCGTGTTAACATTTTCTATTTCAAAGTATTTACTATGAGTTTTAAGGCTAGTCACACTTGAATCATTGCAGTGACTGGAAAAGGTGGGAAATCATTTAGAATAAAAACATAGCCATTTAGAAATAAAGCATTCATAAGAACTTAGCACCATCACATCGCTGGATATAGTTTGAACTTCTGAACTGTTCTCTAAATTGTGAGTTGGAGAACAACTGGATCTGTTATACATCTGCAGATTCTGGTAATTAATGAGAAACATTGACTGAATTCACCTTTCGGGTTTGAAATGGTTTAACGGCCCGAAAAACTTAAAAAGATGTCCTTACTTTATTTTCCTCGAGTGAGATTGACGGTTTTGAGACGCGTCAACGGGAGCGAGGTTTAAGGGGCACCAGTGTCGTGGTTTTTGTGCGTGCGAATACAAAAGCCTCAGTCTTTGAAAGATTTAAGTATAAATACATAAATAAATACATAAATAAATAAATGAATAGATATAGGAATAAATAAATAAATGCTTAAATAAATGTATAAATGATTAAATAAACAGGTTGGGACCGCCCCAGCTCAATTGAATATACGGACACGTAAATGTCACACATAAATAAATGAAGAAATACGTGTGGACACATAAATAGAGAAATAAATAAATGAAGAAATATAGAAATATATTTATTGAATTATGTTATGGTGATTTATAACTTATATTTATTCATTCCTGTAATTATTTATACATGTATTTAAGCATTCCTATATTTATTCAAGTATTTATTTATTTATACTCAAGTCATTTTGAGTCCTCCACATCAGTCATCACATCACGAATGGGATGATGAAAAGGAAAAAGCACCAGTCTGTTCAGAAATGGTATGAAGGTTAACAAAAAATATATATATTTAAAAAAGGAGATTGAAGAGCAGCAAACAGCTCAGCGTCTAAATGTCAAGCGCAGGGCTTTTTGGAATAGACTTAAATGACAGCTACTCCTCTAGAGGTCGTCCAGATACGAGCACTCGGAGACAAAAGGACCGGTTGTTCCGCGAAAGGCGCGGATCAGAACGCATTAACAATGTGAGATTGTGCCGACGAGCCGGAACCCTCCTGCGAGGACCGTAAAGGGCGGCGGGCCGCCGCATTTATGCAGACCCCGGGGGTCACGGGGTCAAAGAAGGAGAAGATTGCCTCGTGGTCACGCCACGCGGAGAGCAATCAGCTCGCCGCCACGAGCTCCGAGGCGGCGGAGAGCGGAGCTCTGTGCGTGTGCGTGTGTGCGTGTGCACACATTTGTTGCGTGGCCTAAAATAAGAATGAGGTTTTTGATAGGGGTGGGAACCTGACATCCCGATGTAATTTGATTCAGAGGGCTACGGTGCGCTTATTGATTCATCTGGATGCATTCATTTTCAATCAAACACGGCATATTAGTAATAATGTGTACGCTGCGGGGTGACATCGCTCAGCACCGTGACGAGAGACAACAAGAAATGACTCCAAGCATCCTTGTTGTAAATAAAATAAATACTTCTGTTCAGAATAATAAGCAATCGCTATCATGCAGACACTTTCCTCTGGAACATGTGGTCGAACAATATATACATACAGAGTGCAGCGACACATGATTCTGGGTCGATGGTTGTCCACGGGGACACAGAATTAACAGAAGCCATCGTAGTTCAACAGAGAATTGGGATACATCAAATTATGATTTTTTGGGATACATCAAATTAAGAATTTTTGGGACACAAATTAAAAATGTTGGGATACATAAATTTATGAATTTTGGGGATACAACATTATGATTTGTTCCCACTCTTTATTATTGATATGGAGAGTTTTGAAAATACCTAACAATTCATTGTCGCTGTATTACACGATTATTATGATTTTTGTGTAATCCTGCTGCAGGATTCATTACACATGTTTGCATAGTTAGAAAAAGGAGAGCACGGGAGCAGGAAACAGGTGTACGACCTTCCCGGGAGGAGAAGCTCAGCGTCAGGTGAGAGGAAAACTCAGAGGTAATTAGAGGCTCAGAATGCTAATGAGGCCTCACAAACACACACACACACACACACACACACACACACACTACGGGGTCCGGTGGTCAGAAGTCATCCAGGCCGCCATCGATTTCCCCTCTCCGATGCAGCGGTTTTGGAGATCGATGCAGCAGAAGGTATCCGTGTCCTCATTAGTGGCGTCCGCTCAGCGGATCAATGCAGATTGAACCCTCGCCTCGCCCGACACCGCCACATCAGACCCGTGACGCCCGCCCACCCCCCCCCCCTCGTTTGAGGCGCCGCCATCCTTCACCTCGCCGACAGCACGGGATGGAAATACTCCCCCGTGGGCTCCATTCAGAACTTTAAAAAGTTGCCTAACAGACGTCGGGAGAGCGTCCCTCTTCCGGCAGCCGCGCTCCCTGGAGGCTGCCGTGTGCCAAGGTGTTCCGACGCCTTCAAAGATCTCAGTTTGGTTAATTAGTTCAACAAAATATTCCCCGAAGGCGTCCGCGCGCCGTCGTCCTGTGGTAAAGCAACGCTGTTCACTAATGAGAGCTCACTAATGCTTCCTACCTGCACACTCATTTCAGAACATCTACAGCTGCTGCTTGAAGGTGTTGGAGCCCGAGCACAGAGTGGAGTGGGCGACGAGGCCTCGTCATATCGGTTTCTAAGACTACTTCGCGAATTACTGAACAGTACCGTTTCTAATTGAATAGTCCAAAAAGTTTCTTTGAACGATAATCGTCAGTTATTATTCCCTTGTCACATCGCCGTGAATTGGATCCACTGTGTGACAAATGAGGAGGAACAAAACTTCACTTTTCAAAACGCAGTTACCCCTGAATCCGCATCTTCCTGTAAAACAGTTGTTTATTAGTACTACGTTGTGAATTAATCAAAGCCCACAAGGTTAAAATTACTTTGACGTGAAAAAATAGAAAAGACAAGAAGCATCTTAAACCTGCATTCTGCCTACTGACCAGCAGGGGGCGACACCTCTGGTTACCAATACAGTCGGATTGTGTCAAAGTTGATGAGAAAATCAGTACGTGAATGGATGTAAATGGGCGAAAGACGTCATGTAGTGTTGCTACAGGTCCATTCACTACTTCATACCACTCATGCAATTGAGTGCTAAGTTTACAGAACGTTGTCGGAACCACACAAGAACGTTCTGCGTCAGAAGGAACTTGGTAGGAGACGATGTGTCTGTAAGAATCTTCTTCCATCATCAGAAACACGCGGCTAGAAAAGCTCTGCAACTGTCAGATAAATGGAGTGTGAACCTCTAAAGTTGCACAAGATGAAACTTGGCAGTTTAGTCAACGTTAGTTCATGTCCTTCATCTCCTCTCCAGCAGCAACACGGTGGTCTTCATCATCCTGACGGAGCTTCTGATGGAAAGGTTCCTCAGAACGACACCAGATACAACAAGACTCTCGACTTCTGACCGACTCCAACCACAAGCTGAGCCACCGGAGACACCACGCCACCGCCCAACCTTCCACCACACACACATCAACAAATCTACACACCTAAACACATCAACACGCATCAACAAATCTACACACATCTACACACTTCAACACATCTACCCACGTCAACACATCTACACACCTAAACACATCAACACGCATCAACAAATCTACACACATCTACACACGTCAACACATCTACCCACGTCAACACATCTACACACCTAAACACATCAACACACATCAACACATCTACACACATCTACACACGTCAACACATCTACACATCTACACATCTATACACCTAAACACATCAACACACATCAACACATCTACACACATCTACACACGTCAACACATCTACACATCTACACATCAACACACATCAACACATCTACACACATCTACACACGTCAACACATCTACACATCTACACACTTCAACACATCTACCCACGTCAACACATCTACACACATCAACACATCAACACACCTAAACACATCTACACACTTCAACACATCCACACACTTCAACACATCCACACACATCAACACATCTACACATCTACACACTTCAACACATCTACATATCTACCAACATCAACACACATAAACACATCTACACACTTCAACACATCTACCCACATCAACACATCTACACAGCTACACACATCAACACACATCAACAATCAACACCCATCGTCAAGTATAGAATAATGTGTGTGTGTGTGTGTGTGTGTTCCCCCCCCCCCGGTCCAGAGCCCCCCTCTCAAGCCCCTGGCGATGGCTTCTGGTTCCTCTCCACTAGAAGAGGAGGGACTCGTCCTCTCGCCCAGAGGGACGCGCTCCTTCGTTTATAGATCCCGGCGCTAACGTGGAGCTTGACCTTCCTTAACTGGAACATGTGAACAGAAGTGGGCTTGAGAGGACTTTCAGAAGAGCTTTATTCAACAATCACTAATCAACGGCTTGGCCCCTCGGAAGGTTCCTGAGGTTTAACAGCTTGTAATGGATGTGGTATATTTGTATCTTGTAGCTGCCGTTGTTGTTGCTCCCAGGAATTGGCCGTGGCTCATTGACAGACGGCATCGCCTCTCTGCAACAATAATCAAATAAAACCCACCTCATAAAAACATGTCTGCAGTTATGAAAAATGCCGTAACCCCGGGGTTCGGCGTTAATGTGGTGTTTTTTACACACACATTTCTAGCCACGCGATTATTTAAATGCCCAATTGCGCTTCAAGCTCATAAAATGTGTCTTTGATCGGCGTCATTTTCTCACAAGTGGCATTTTACTCGCCCGGCGCGGGCTCGTAATCCTCATTGTTGAGCCCTGACCTAAGTGGGGGGGATTGATTTTTATTTGATTGAAAATAAGTCACGTACACACACACAATACAACACCATAAAGCCTCATGGCAACATTCAATAAACAATAACACCAGACGCATACAGGTCCCTGTAGCTCTTATAGAACCACTAATCCGTATTGGGGACATATTACAAACTCCACCTTTAGCATTACGCAACGCGCCATGGTTCCAGGTCCCCACGTGGACCAGCACGGCGGACGCCACTGGTTTAAACCTCCACTCTGGCCTCATCAAAACAATACCAGCTGTCACGCCGAGTCATGACATGCATGCAGTATTCATACGCAGCATGCGCCCACCCGTCCCTTATGTAAACTAGAGGAACGCTATAGGAGAATAGCCGAATGGATGCAGAGTGACTGCACTGTACGGGGGGGGGGGGGGGGGACAAACACACACTTCTCGCTATCTCCACACTCGTCTCCAGGGAGGTGAGCTACATCCTTCCCGGGGTGCCCTACCCTGCGCAGGCTAATGATCATCCTTCACAGTTGGCGCTTGCATCATTTTTAAGACTGGACTTCACAGCAAAAGGACCCACACACACACACACACACACACACACACACACACACACACACACACACACACGCGCAGCACTCACCGTCCTTGCGGTGGTAGGTGATCTCCACCTTGCGCTCCTCGGAGCCCAGCAGGGCCTGGGCCACCTGGGCCGCCGAGTGCCGGGCGGTGGCCTGGCCGTGCAGGAAGTCGCAGGTGCACGGCCGCTGCATGACGTCCGGCCGGGAGAAGCCCGTCATCTCGCAGAAGCCGTCATTACAGTAGATGATGGCGCAATTCTGCACCCGGGCATTGGCGATGATGAATTTCCTGTCTGTGGAGGGGAGATCGAGGGGAAGACGATTGTTATTCAATTCAGTTGATTTTGTAAAGCCAAATATCACAAATTATACACTTGCCTCTGAGGGCTTTTACGGTCTGTAAATTGTTATTTGATTCACTGGAAAGGTTCACTCGCTATTGTGCATGTGGAAGTATATGAAATAATACTTTAAAACAATAAACTACATTACGTTAATATAGCGTGTACACATCGATACATTTCTGTAAATACAGGTAGGTGGGTGTGATGTGTTTACATGCGATTATCTTAATTATTAGTCATTATTCTTAATGGTGCTCAGTTGATCCAGTGAATAAAGATGGCTTAATTGCTTGTTTGTGGAGATTATTAAAGCCTGATTATTGCATTATTTGAAGAATAGAAGAATGAAACTACAGCCACACATTATAAGCATAGACACAGATTCATGACTCCTTAGTCTTCAGCCACAGAACATTATTTAGAAAAGCTCAAGCTTATAGGAGGAATTAATAAAGGAGAGCAAGGCAGGTATTTCTGGGATATGAAGGGGAAGTTATGGAACCCGTGTATCTTTGTTTTTGAGATGCACATGGTTAAAACAACAAGAGATGAACACGAGACAATAGACTCCATCATTAACTTAAAATTACTTTTCATGTGACGTATAGTCAACATTTAATTGTGGCCTATCACCATCATAACCCAAAACACGCACGCAGCGTGGCAGACACAAAAGGCAAGGCAGCCCGCCACCACGCACACACACCACGCACACACACCGGAGAGGCACCGGAGAGGCACCGGAGAGGCACCGGAGAGGCACCGGAGAGGCACCGCGCTACTCACTTTGTCCTTCGAATTTCCGGATAATTACTCCCAAAAAGGTGTTTTGTGGCGCAACATGACCCCTCCGGACAGGCATGGTTGTTCCCCCCTCCAAAAGTGATGATAAAACAAAATTTAAAAAAAATGTAAAAATGTTAAAAGACCACCAGCCTATTAAAAAAAATATTTAAAAAAAACACCAAGTTCTCTCCGGTGACGACTGAAGCCAGAGGGGCTCCCCGGTCTCTTTGTCACCAGTCACTCATCCTCGTAAGAAAACCTCCCCCCCTCCCCCCTCCCGCCCCACCCCCGTGTCTCCCTTATCAACTCCGGCGCGTGCCCCCGGTGGAGCGCATCGCAGCTCGGCCGCGCGAGCCGCCGACGTGAAGCGGGAGAGAAGAACCGAAGGAGCCGGTGAGACGCGGCTCCGGCAACATTTCTCCGTCGCTCCTCGAAAGCACGGTGAGCGCGTGTGAGGTGCGCGCGCGCGTACCAGTGGAAAGGGAGGAGGGGAGGGGAGGAGAAGGGTCTATTGTTGTGAAAGGGAGGACTGATGGGTCTCTGAAGCCAATGGCGGAGAGGCGCTGCGAAGGGAAGGGAAGGGGAGGGGGGAGGACCCACATGACAAAGCGGGAGACGGAGTCGAGGCAGGGCTCGGTGACGGAGCACCGGAACGCGTTAAGCGACGTTAGCTAACAACTCCGAACTTATAGTTACACGCCATTTTGTGTTAATTACGCAGTTGCTCGAGTTTAGCTCCAATTGTGGCCCCGCCCCCTCACTTCCACCGCACGCCCGGAGAGACGTTACGGTGACTATATCACGGCGGCGAGGGCCAAACGCGTCACTCCCGACCCTTGATAGGTGAGTCGTTTCGCGGCGACTTTAAAAAAAAAAAAAAGTATTCGGAGCCATGAGGCTATGAGCGCGAGGAGAGGTGACGTCAGGGCAGTGAGCGCAGGTGTATCGCGCATGTCATTAGTGGAGAGACCCTCCCCCCTCAAGCCTCGGTGCTCCACTGCCACAGCCTATGAGCACACGACTCACTCCCAAAGAGCCCCCCCCCCGCCCCGCCGGCGCTGGCCTTGGTGCTGCCGAGACTTTTCACTTCCCCTCCCGCTGGTGGCATCAGCACCAGCATCCCCACCATGGATTTAAACTGTGTATACGACAACCACACGCCTTATTTCGATTTTATACTATACAAGTACAGAATCTAAAAGTATACACTCATTCTCCAGACTCTACAGAAAAATAATGGTTCTTAAATTGTTCTTTGAAAGGCGTTGTGATTCTACGAAGAACCTATACTGAAGAACCATTTTTTAGTTTGAGTCACCTTTTATATGTTCTTTATTGAAGAACTCTTTAAGGAGATGGTTCTTTAAAGAACCCTGGTTTGAAAGGTTCTTTGTAGAACCAGAAATGGTGCCTTAAAGAACCATTTTTTAAGTTTCTTTGAGACACCTATAAAGGTTTTTTGAGGCACCTTTATAGGTTCTTTGGAGAACTATTTAAGGAAATGGTTCTTTAAGAACCCTGGTTTGAAAGGTTCTTTGTAGAACCAGAAATGGTGCCTTAAAGAACCATTTGAAAGGTTCTTTGAGACATATTTATAGGTTATTTGGAGAACTCTTTAAGGAAATGGTTGTTTAAAGAACCCTGGTTTGAAAGGTTCTTTTATGGAACTAAAAAATGGTTATTCTATGGCATCACTCTGAAGAACCACTTTTGGGTTCCGGTTGAATTCTGTGACGTGATTTACAATAACAAGGGACTTTTATTGTGAAAGTTACTTTAATACAGACAATAATAGACAGGACTTTTATTGTGAAAATACTTGACCGGAAATGACGTTTTGACCTGGGGCCAGATATAAAACGCTGGGGATTAGAGAAATCGGGTCTCTTCCACAGGTATTCTCGACGCCGGAAGGAGGGCGGAGGAGCCGATGAAGATCACGATCGTGAGTCTTGACTGTTTGTTTTACACTTCCTGCCATTAAATGTTGATAACTTAATTCACGCGCGTCCGGAAGCCGGTTTTCCATCATTTGCAAAGTGCCCAGTTTCAGAACATCCTTCCAGTACCCTTTGTACTCCCTTGCTCTTCTATCCTATTGGGATGTTTATCCCATGAGAATGCATCACATCACATGTGGTGACCCCTTGATTTGTGTGTAAAGTGTAAAGTGAATATATGTGAAGTTACCATCTCTGACTACGGCTGTCCCACCAATGTAGTGAAGTACAATGAAGTGTAAATCCTTCTGAAGGTAGTGGAGTGGAAGTATAAAGTATACTTCACTATACAACACTTGGGAATCCTTATCTCATAGTGGGTCCTGTATACTGTGTTAAAACACTGACAGGTAATCTAGACTGGGGCTGCAATCCTCCCTCTATTCTTCTTCTCTTCTTTTATTACTCCAATTCCACTTTCCTTTGAGATCCAATTCCCCCGCCCCCCCTGTGCAAACAGTCTACTGAACATCTGTCCTGGCCGTACACTGTAGCTCTCCATCTGGTCCTTTGAGAGAACGACTCAGTGCATACGAGACCGCGGGGAGTTTAGAGAAAAGGTGGCACATACGCCGCCTTTACGACCTTTTGTTTCCACGCTGACCCCAGCGGGTCCTCTGTGGCGGCAACCGCTGTTCAACGCTTTGCTCCTCGTCGCACACCGCCGGCTGTCTTTGGCCGAAGCATGTGTTGTTTGTTTCCTCGCGTGCTTGCCTTTTCCGCGCCGGTATTATTAGCTGCGTTAGCCGTGATCGAGACCGATCTGCATTTCGTCGCCAACATAGCAATTAACAGTTCTGATATTTGAATTCATAAAAGAAAAGAAAGGAATACATCATTGCCCTCCCCTCTCTCTGTCTCCGTCACACAGCGAGCACGACTCACAGCGGTGGAGCAGTAAAGGGTAGGCCTGCCCTTGAGTCATATCCATATTAAAGGGAATGACAACATTAATAAATTGTATTTTAGCTCATAATTCGCTCGCTGAAAGGACGGCTGCCGGTGACATACAGCGATTTAATAAGGAGAATATATAATTGAATTGACGAAGTGATAGCTCCTGCACACTCATCAGTATCTTTATTACTCTGAACAGAGGAGCGACAGAAATTCATGTATGGGATATTACACAAATATAAATATACAATATCCAAAAGGAAAAAAGCCTGGTACAAATATCTGTGTGGAATTCTCTCCTTACGAACCAAACCTTGAAAACAACAGAAGATTGATGATTGCACTAAAAGTGCATTCTACCAAGACCTCAATTTTATTATTTCATTAGTTACTGCTGTGGCTGCGGTTCCAGACACATTGTGGCCTCAGGGCCCAAAACCCGCTGAAGCTCTACAACATTGCAACCTGCGTGTCCATTTCAGCACAGTGGACAGCTCCAGCTCAGTCCAGCTCAGTCCAGCTCAGTCCACATAGAATATCTTAACAACTGATTACATGACATTTGTACAGACATTTATGGTCCGACCAACGTTGGTGCCGGACACTCATGGTCCCCAGAGGATAAGTCTTACTGAATTAGGTAATAGGCACTCATGTTCCCTAAAGGATGAGTCCTACTGAGTTTGATATTAGGCACTCATGTTCCCCAAAAGATGAGTCCTAGTGAATTAGGTAATAGGCACTCATGTTCCCTAAAGGATGAGTCCTACTGAATTTGGTGCCAGACACTCCTGGTCCCCAGAGGATGAGTCCTACTGAATTTGGTAATAGGCACTCATGTTCCCTAAAGGATGAGTCCTACTGAGTTTGGTATTAGGCACTCATGTTCCCTAAAGGATGAGTCCTACTGAATTTGGTAACAGGCACTCATGTTCCCTAAAGGATGAGTCCTACTGAATTTGGTAATAGGCACTCATGTTCCCTAAAGGATGAGTCCTACTGAATTTGGTTATAGGCACTCATGTTCACCAAAGGTGAGTCCTACTGAGTTTGGTAATAGGCACTAATGTTCCCTAAAGGATGAGTCCTACTGAATTTGGTGCCAGACACTCATGGTCCCTAAAGGATGAGTCCTAGTGGATTTGGTTATAGGCACTCATGTTCACCAAAGGTGAGTCCTACTGAGTTTGGTAATAGGCACTAATGTTCCCTAAAGGATGAGTCCTACTGAATTTGGTGCCAGACACTCATGGTCCCCAGAGGAGTAGTCCTACTGAGGTTGGTCCCCAGAATATGGGTCCTACTGACTTTGATGACTCTGACATTCATGATCCCCAGAGGATGAGTCCTTTGGTGACAGATACTCATGGTTTCCAGATGACTTTTGTGGCCATACGTGCCGTCATCAGGTTGAAAGGTGAAAAGTCATGTGATATGTGTCAGGAGGTGTCACGGATGTCGCAGCGAGAGAGGACCCAAATGCCGACATAAATTCTGCAAAAGCAATATTTAATTTGCAAAAAACAGACAGGACGACCAAACGCGGACCAGACGTTAAATACACAGGGAGGCGAAGGTGATTAGACAATGGGGAACGAGACACAGGTGAACACAAAGAGGGCGGGGCCAGCAATCACACAGAAGGAAACAGGCAACACAAGGACTTCAAAATAAGACACAAAACGAGACACAACCTCCAGATCATGACAATATCAAGTGCAATCTTTATAACTAGATTAGACTCATCTCTGTGTTAATCCAATAGAACAATAGTTGTTTTGGTGATTTGAAAAGAGGAACACCACTGAGAGGCCACTTAAATCCTGTCTCACAAAATCACACCAAAAAATGATGGTGTGGATTTCTTGTTTCCATGTGCTCCTTGAACACCTCTTAGCAGATGCTCGTGTGAAGGAGGCTCTGTGCTTTATGGTAACCCATTGCTATAAATATACTGAACTGTGAACTGTATTTACTTTCCATTTATCTGAAGCATCACTTATCTGCATATGCCCTTTATGACTGCATCTTCCAGACTAGGCTTATTAGCCACGGTCAGTCAGGGAAATTCATTTTTATCCCTAAACTGCAGTTCTGAGCTGTATTCCATTAAGTGCAACCAAGTGATCGTTCCTATCAGACCGAAATATTAAGACCCTTTGTCTCATGGGAAATATTGTTTGCCAGGCGAGTCATTCTGCCTAACAATTCTATATTCAAATAAATGTATCCAGAGATTGAGTTTTACAACTGTAATATGTGTTGTTCTTGTGTATTTTATTCAGTTAATCATTGCAATACAATACAATATTATTCTATATAGTATACAAAACAGAAATACTGAAAAGGTAGAAGCAAAAATGCTTATATATTACTATTCTGAATTATTATGATCCAATAAATCAGAAAATTAATATGAAATACAGAAAAAGATTAAACATACATAGGTTTCAATCACACTTATAACCCTCAAAAATAGTTTTATAAATAATCCTTTTGAAAATCTAAAATGAATTAACCCTTCTTATCTCTATCTTAACTTTGTTCCATAATTGGACTCCAATTAGGCCTTGGCTGCTGGCTGATTGGCAATAAACTAGGTTTTTATTACAATAATAACCTCACAACATAAGGTCACGTAACAGCTTGAGGACGATGTGTAACAAGCGCAGAGGACACTAACAGCGGCCTCCTGGGTTAAAGTCTTGTGTTTGTTCGACCCATCCACCATTAATTTTCTCTTGTGACAAATTATTACATCATGTAACTTTCAATAACGCCAGCTCAATATACTGAAGTTAATTTAATTGACTGCATAATTTAGCTGTTTCAGATGGTTCTTGTGACCAAGCCTTGACCCACCTGTTATCCTAGTTTAACGACACTAAATCAATGAATTACATAATTTTATCCCCCTCATATTTACAGACTTGTATCTAATTTAATGGGGTCCACTGGGTAAACCTAACATGGTGCTATGTTGCCCTGTATGCAAACCCCAGGTTGTTTCAAATGGACAGAGGAGGAAAACATTGTACGCACATTTAAATAGGTTATTATTGATATTGAGGTGATTATCACATACATATTATATTCTTTATGGCCTTAAACTTACGTGTAGTGATGCGAGATCCCTCAATAGTTCATGAGGGAGGACCAAACATAGACAAGTCTGTACTGCAGCCGTCTAAATCATGTAAATTATTAATCATCAAGAAAATGATTGTAGTTTTCATTACAATTATTTGACATCGCGCTAGAGTCAAAGTACATCTGAGGGGCAAAAACCATCTCAAGCAAAGTTTTGGTTTGAGTGAGGATGGATGTTGTTCTCTGGGTTTTTGGTAGGACATGCATGAGGTGAAACAGACACTTTATAATTGGAGCTGAGTCAGCAGGTAAATTATAGCAACCCTATGGGATCATCACCATCATTATGATGTATCGGAGGGAGGGAAAAAGAGGTTGTTACTGTAGTGTGTAACCTTGCCCTTGGCCCTGCTAATTACTCAGACTGATACCAAACACCGCCAGCTCCAGACAGGCTGTCACTCTCGGAGCAAGGAGGTCCGGAGTCGGCTCTGCGGGTGGAGTGATACAGTGAGGAGTACGGAGGCCATCCTTCAACCTTGGTTCAGACACCTGGACAGTAAACATCCATCCTACTGAACTCTCCGAGAGCAAAGGCAGACACATTCCCACCTGCTCCTGGGATATTAGGCCAGATGAGAACTTCCCTCTTCAATCAATTTGCCAGCGTTAAATCGTTGAAAATTGGCTTCATCATGCAGAATTTAGCTGTCAAATAACCGCGCTCCACTTCACGTGACACAGGATTTAAAGGTTGGGACCACAAAGGAGTTAATTTTCCGGATTGATGTGGTTAATTACGTGGGCTGCCAAAACAAACAGGCGCCGATTTCCCGAGGTGGTTGTGACGGATCTCCGTTACAATGGAGGCATTTTCTCTGACCTCAACACTAGAGAGAGGCTCTGCTGCGGTCTTTAAATAAAGCCTAATCCACTCAACGTCAGCTCATTCATGGCCACATGTGAATGAATGAGTATTTATCTGGTTTAATCTGCATCATCTGGATATTCGTTCGCTGCATAGCCTTGACCTCTAATCCACAGATCTCACAGGGCAAGTGGCTACCCAGGAATCACCCCGCGGTCTCGCTAAACTCTCTCTGTTTATTTCTGCCTCTTCTTGTTGTCTTTGGCCTCTTATCTCCCCTTTTGCTGGGAGCCAGGACAAGTCTGTAGGTCAGGACCAGGCTGACCAGCTAAATGATCGCAGATAAAGTGAAGCCAGAATAGAAGAGTCTCCAGAAAGAGAAAGGCAAAGATTATGAGCACTGACAAGAAAGTCGTCCGATGTTTCAGGTTCACCTGGTCCAGCACCTAGAGATGCTGCTATAGGCGTATGGGCTGCTGAGGGACATTTAGGATACACTGAGCACCTCTCTCCTCTTCTCTCTCTACTTATGAATGACTTTTTCAATTCTCCATCACACATTTCTAACTCTGCTTCCTGCCCGGAGTCTTTGTGACTTCACGTCTCATTGGGTCCATTGACCTGGCTGGGTCTGAACTGATGTCTGCTGCCTGGTGGGCCGGCCTGTCATGGCCCTGCTGATGTAACCGCCCATTCAAGAGGTTTTCGAGGAAGTACATGTGGGGCTCAGTGGTGTGTACAGATTGTAAAGCACTCTGACGCAAATTTGTAATTTGTGATATTTGGTTATATAAAATAAACGGAATCAAATTGAACAGAGCAGTGTCATATATCAATCAGGACATCTGCAGTAAATTACATGTAGTTTGAAAGCGCTTTGAGTGGTCAGACGACGAGAAAGGTGCTTTACAAGTCCATTTACTTTTTACATGTAGAGATATTTTGCTGAAGGTTTGAACACTTCCCACCTGCTGGTGGTGCTAAATTCATCCTCTGGGAACCATGGAAATCTGTACCAATGCCACGGCAATACATTAAATAGTTGTTTCATTGAGAACCAAACACATCAACCTAACAATGGCACCAGAAGGCAAGGTCAAGGCGTCACTACACCATAGGTAAAAGCATTCATCCTCTGGGCACCGTACATATCCAAACAAACAGGCATGCCATCCCTGAAGCAACAACGCTAGCAAGGCAAAAAAAGATGGCGATGTTAATGAGGATGTCTCTTGATGGCGATAACATTGTGATAATCAGTAGAATCAGTCAGGGTAGTAGACCCATGCCAGTCCAATCATGCCGAAGCTTCCTGAGTCAGACAGCAAATCCCCCTCTAATCTCCCAACTGGCATTGGCCTCTCGCCTCCTCGAAGGAGAATATCCCCCTATAAACCTGACTATCAGCTCGGTTGGTCCATTCATTTTTTGCTTAATCTGATCAGTATGTGGAGCAATTTGGATCGGGCGGTCAGTCCTTTGGCCTCTAATCCACAGATCTCACAGGGCAAGTGGCTACCCAGGAATCACCCCGCGGTCTCGCTAAACTCTCTCTGTTTATTTCTGCCTCTTCTTGTTGTCTTTGGCCTCTGATCTCCCCTTTGGCTGGGAGCCAGGACAAGTCTGTAGGTCAGGACCAGGCTGACCAGCTAAATGATCGCAGATAAAGTGAAGCCAGAATAGAAGAGTCTCCAGAAAGAGAAAGGTAAAGATGATGAGCACTCACAAGAAAGTCGTCCGATGTTTCAGGTTCACCTGGTCCAGCCCCTAGAGATGCTGCTATAGGCCTACAGGCTTCTGGGGGACATTTAGGATACACTGAGCACCTCTCCTCTTCTCTCTCTACTTATGGATGAATTTTCTCCGTGACTCCCTTTCTCATAGGGTCCATTGGACCTGGCTGGGTCTGATGCCTCCAGCCTGGTGCTCCGGCCTCCTGTCATGGCCCTGCTGATGCAATCACCCATTCAACTTTGTCCCAGACTTTTTTTTCCAAAGCCGGCCCCCTTCCACAGATAACTGTCTCACCTCCCCTCATCTGCTGTCTTGCTATCTTTTTTGGGAGAGGTTCAGCTCGGCGGTTCGTGGGAAATACGCGTCCGGAGGACACGGCGTTGGCGTGCCAACGATAACCCCGCGTGTCACTCCGAGATACCGCCGGTGGCTCTGTGTAAAAGCCGTGGCTTTGTCTTCTGTCAGTGTCGCCATCACAGCTAAACGCCTGTGACTGCACAGCTCATCGCCGGGGAGAGGTGTCATCCCAGAGATGTATCACCCTGCAACATGTCCCGTCTCTTTGCTAGTCCACTCGAGGTGCAAAAGTGGAGTGACTCAGTGTGTGTGTGTGTGTGTGTGTGTGTGTGTGTGTGTCCTTGTGAGAGTAGATTTCAGTTTAAGCACATTGGAGGGAGGCCATTTTGGTAAAGTGAGGTTATTTTGGCCCGTTCCCACTTCTTCATGGAGTTATGACCAAATCAAACGGGTTGCCGTTTGAAGGCCTCTGGGCAGAGCTGGCCTATCTGGACTCCCTGTACCCATTAAGTACCGTGCACACAACACACTTTAGTACACTTGTGCTCCTATCCTGAACATCGGGGTTTGTGTTATTCACCATAAAACAGCAGATGAGAGGGTAAATAAATTGTAGATAACTTTTGTACGGTTATGGTGACGCTTTATCTCTCAAAGACCGATGGTTCTCTCCAGTCCTGGGGGCAAGATACTGAACTCCTAATGTCTCCCGAAGGCCGTACCATCATGTGTCTGAAAGGGCGAATGGCGGCCTGTCGTGTACACGGCACCGCGCATGTTCCAAGGACTAGGAAAGCCTTCGTTTGCCACTTGCATTCGGGATAAGCAAACATTTTCCGAAGCGTATGGTTTCTTCTCAGATCATCAGTAGCACACATCTCAGGGCAAATGAAGCGGTGATTGCAATTTACAGATGGCGACAATTGCGTTTATTTATGAGAGCAGCTGGATGTTCCCCAGGGCCACAGAACTCACAAACATGAATCACCTTCTGGCAACAATAGTGAGTTGGCTCGCGCATCTGAGGAACGATATTGGAGCTAAAGTCTTGTAAGAATATTCACTCACTTGGCAGCAGAACTATTTTTGGGTGATTTCAAATATACTTACAAAAAATACAAAATAAAAGAAGAATGAGGTCACGATTGTGAATATACATATTTATATATATATATATATATATATATATATATATATATATATATATATATATATATATGTGGTTCCACTTAAACTTACCGTGTAAACAGTCAAATGAGTTGCTAACGTGCTAAGTCAAGAACATCTACATCATTTAGCATCATACACAACATTACAGACCCGATTAGACCGGCAGTATGACGCAGTGTGATTAGTGTTGACAGAGCACACAGGGACAGGAGCATTTCTACCTTTTGTTTACCTACTGAATTACATCTTCATAATCCCCCGTGTTTCCGTCTGATGGTTCGTAGAGTACAGTCGACGGTCCCTCGAGTATTTATAGCTCTGGCTGTTGCAGTGCAAACAATTTGTTCAAGGGAATATCGTTTTTGTGAATATGGATACGACTCACGTTGTCAGACCCCTTGGCGTCAGTTTTCTAACACACTTGGTAATTAGTTAGAGGAAAAAACATCAGGTTTTGGCTTTAAATAACAGCTAACAGTATGGCACGAAAAGCATCTACAGTTACTTCAAAATAACCGGTCTCATTAACGCTTCCTGTGTTTGTGTGTTTGTTCAGTGTGCTCTGCCACACTGCGCCTCCTGGGAATTTGAACACTTTGTCAATGTGCGAGTGTACCTGTGTGTGTGAGTGTGTGTGTGTGTGTGTGTGTGTGTGTGTGTGTGTGTGTGTTGTCAGTCCATGAGGGGCTGATGGTTTCAGATGGCCTAACTATTAAGAGGTCATCCCTCTGGAGGCTCCCGATACTATAGCTCCACAATCCTCTTGTTCATTACCGAACTGTTGTCAAAATCTCTGGCAGCACTCCAGCCCACCCACACACACACACACACACACACACACACACACTCACACACACACACACACCCCTCTCCTCCAGTCTGCCTCTCTCTCTCTTACCCGCCTGCTCTCATTCTGTGCCAGCTCCAGTCGGTCTGGGAGATCAGGAGCCGGGGGTTGCCGTGGCAACTTGTCCTATCCCCGTTCGCTGAATGGATCATCCCTGGATTGTGTTCGCCGCCACCTCCTCCCCCACGAAGCCAACACAAAACAGACACACGCAGCAACTTTTTTTTTTACCATCTTGTTCCACCCCTCTGAAAAACAAACAATTTTCACGTATCTGCCTTTTTTTTGTTAATTTCCAGCCAGGCCTGTCGGCTGACGTGTGGCGTGGCAGCCGGAGTGAGATGAGGGGATGAGGGGATGAGGGGATGAGGGCTTTATCTAAGGTTTCCCCTGGAGCATTGTCATGGCACTGATACCTGTCCTGTGTGTCTCTGACAGGTACATAGTGCATGTGGACAGCAAGGATGCTGCTTTGCTAGAAATAAAGAATCTCTTACAGGAAGAGCTCATGACCTCATGAAAGGTAAGACTTCAACAACATTTCCCTTCACTGAAGCCTGGCGAGAAGGTAAAGGGTAAAACCGTGTAGCTGATGTTATGAAGCTTCTACTGCCACTTATATTGAGATCATTACAGTATGTAGGATGTATCCTCTGGGAACCATGACCCTCAGTTCAAAATATAATACCATCTAGAGCTGGGTATCAATAAGAAGACATCCAGATACCAGTGCTCAGGATATATATATATATATATATATATATATATATATATATATATATATATATATATATATATATATGCAAAATGTTCATTATATTTACATATAATTATATTTCAATATATATATAGCACCCTTAAAGTGATACAGAAATTTAGGTTGATATCAGGATGTATTTCAATCTAGAATTTTTTTATTATAACAAAATGTTATCAACCCTATCTTTTAAATTCAAGAAAAACATTGTTTCTAGATTTGGGTACCAAAACAATAGAGTTATCGTTTGACTGCAGAAGCTTCAATACTATCTGCGGTTGGGTGGTTTCGGCCGACACCGAACCCGAAGGCCAATCCATCCAAAGATGTGAGCACCTTGATGGCACTTCAGTCAAGATATGAGCAAAGTCATCAGGACTCGTCCTCCAGGGTCCATACTGTCCGTATTAAAGTGTCATGGTGATCCATCCCACGGTTGGGATGGATCAGTCGGGATGAAAACGGTGGACGGACCTCGCTATACAGCCACTCCACGAGCGTATCTGGAATTTAAACATCTATTCTCTGCCGTTCACATTTGCTACCTGTGCTTCTCACCGCCTCGAGGCCACTGTTGCCAAGTTTCAAAGAAAAGTATCCCTCGGCTGATCAAAGCGTTGAGGCCGAGTTGCCAGGCGATGTTATTATTTTCCACACGAACAGGTACCCGGCTCTCCGAGGAGAGACACAGGCCCACACCGCGCCGCTGCGAGCGGACGTGCGCCCGCGTCGGCCGCGACAATTTAACGGGCGGGAGTCGCCGCAAATAAACGGCTAGATTTGTGCTGCTGCCGAGGTAAATCAGGTCCCCCGGGGGCTGCCCGAGAAGTCGCTAAATCGAGTTACATTCCCCCCTCGGCTCTGAGAAATGTTTGATTAAACCCACATTATAATCCGCCAATGCACACGAGTCCACACGCACTGGAGGACTCGACCCTGCCGACGTCCCGACAGGACAATCCAGTTAAAACATGTCCGACAAGGTGAAGCCGCCCCCCTGTGAGTCTTCTTCATTGATTTACGGACAGTCACATTGAGAGATGCATGCAGGAAAAAGCTCCTACATGTAGCGTTACGAGGCGTCAGCTGACAGAGCGCTGACTCAGAGTCTTGTTCTCTGGAAGTAAAGCTACCGCCGGCTAATTGACAGTACGGATGGCTAAATAAAGAATGCAGCTTTAATCTACGACGGGGTATTTATAGTGCGGCTCCTGGTTGTCTCTTTAAAATGCAATCAGGGAGTAAGTTCAGCGCACGGAGCGTCTGAATGCCTCTCATTCTGCTTCAATTATTTATCGGTGTTTAATTCTGATCAACGGAGCCGGTATAAGTCCACGTCGGTCCGAGTTTAATCGCTTCTGCGAGCGCACAAACAACTCATCAGTCAGAACGAAGAGGTCGTCGCGGGAAATCAACCCCGCATAACGAATAGTTTGACATTTTGGGCTCGTTGTTTTTCCTAGCCGGGAGTCGAGCGGGAAGAGTGATACCACCGAGGATAGAGGTTGGCTTAGCGTAGAATCATCCATCTCTGTCCAAAATATTTAACCAAGTACACACTTTGTTTTACACGTAAACAAACGAGCTACAGCATTTTCATTTGTGAGCAGTTTGAGGTCAAGTCGTGCTACATGCTACATGCTACGTGCTACATGCTACGTGAAGCCACCGTTTCATGCTAAGTCTCTCTGCAGTCGAGTTATCTGGTCCACTTAGGTCAGGGGTGTCGCTCATTTTCACTGTGGGCCACGTCAGCATCATGGCCGCCTCTTAAAGGGCCGGTGTACCTGAAACACTGTATAAACTATACATGTTGAATAACTCTCTTTTCATTTGATTATTGCTTATTTGAGTGCAGAAATATCTTACATAAGAGCATTTCTCTAATATTATCACCAAATCCATTTAATTTGAAACCTTCAAAATAAAAGCACAGGATATTTTTCCCAAATTTCTTGAAGAAAATGTGATCACGTGTCTTTCAAGCCGTCAGGCCGGATTGTGTTTGACACCTGTGATTTAGTAGATTTTATTTTTATTTTTGGAAAACCAATTCCATTTATTTCTGTACATTACCCGTGATAGTTCCACTTGCAAATTGAATCCACCCGCTTGGTTTTTGGAGTAAACACTGAGGACGAGCATCGGTCAAACACGGGTGGAAAACAAGGAGGTCGCTGTCCTCAGGTCGTCATGGTGTATTTAAACACGACTAATAGGAGCTGCCCTGTGTGACGCCATCGCACGGGCCTCCGCGTAACAGGAGCCTGAGCCGGCCACCGGGGCAAGGGTAATCAGGAAGCCACTGCGGGGATTCAGTTTCTCTTATGGGACACCTCTGAAAGCAGCTGGGGGGTGGGGCGTCGCCTAGAGAGTCACCTGGGAAATGTGAACTCTCAGGGCGGCTCTATCGGTGGCCTAATGTTCAGTGTTATTCCAACACTAAATATGCAATATACCCACAGGTGGGTGTCACTGTATCATAGTCATGCAGCTACATCTGCATAATATGCAGTGAGATCTGTGACTTTGTTCAGAAGATACGTCACGCTGTGACTCCTCCAGGGGGATGGACATGTTCATCTCAGCAGGAGGAATCGAGCTTCAAGAGGACGGGTTCTCCTGTCGTCTCGTCTGGATCACAGTGAGTTGATATCGCCCTCTGTTGGCCATGTTGTTGAAACACACCTAGCATGGGTTTTTTCTGGGCTTTCTGCCAGTAAAGCGTTTATTTTAACCCCAAACATCCTATCTTTCTAAATCTGATGATATTTCTAAAGGCTGAAGACTTCCTCCATGTGCTCTGGGCATAATGGTGGGAATACCATAATGACTATTTGCATCTGTTTTAAATTAGAAAATCAAATATTGTCTTTATGTTTTAGACATATAAAGAGACTCATAAAAGGAGTTCTGCTCAATAACTTGTATGATATATGAATATGTACAAATTTGGTGTCGACAGATTAAGTGATGTCTCTTTCAGAGTACCCATGATGCATCCCTCCATGTAGCTTAGCTTAGCAATAAAGACCTGAAACAGGAACAGAAATAGCCTGGCTTTGTGCAGAGGTAACGCAATTCATAGTACCTCTAATTAAAACGTTATATTTAATTTCTTTAATATGCACATCAACTAAAATAATTGATACATAAAGTGTTATTTCATATATTATGCACACACACGCATTCAAATATATAACCATGCATATATGTTGTATGTGTGTATATATATATATATATATATATATATATATATATATATATATATATATATATATATACACATGCAAAATGTTCATTATATTTACATATAATTATATATATATATATATAAAAATATATAAAAATTAAGAAGAAAGAATTATCAATATATCATTGTTTATTTTATTTTATATATATATATATATATATATATATATATATATATATATATATATATATATATATATGAATGAATTTTTGTTCTTAATTTTTTTTTTAGAAATGTAGTAGAGTGACTGTAGATGAGAATGTTGATAACACAAAGAGGACGTTAATCTAATCCCATCAACAGATTACCTATATTGTAAACACGTTTTAATTGCTTACCTTTACACAGAGCCATGATAGCTGTTTCAGAATTCCTCATTTAGCACCTTTTTAAAAGACGATAAAATAGTGCAATCAATGTCATCATCTAACCTTTGGCAGGTAACATTTATTTGTGTATTTTCATTATTGCTGAAGTCACTTTTTCCCCCGGATCTCTCTCAACGTTACCCGGAGACCTCGGCAGACGGTGTTGCCAGACACCAAATCGCCAGGCGGAACGCTTCCCAAAGCTGTGGAACACGCCCGGCCCCGGGCGCCACCGGCCCCGTTGGATTAATTGCGATCACTTACAAGTACAGTAAGAAACACCCCACCGGGGTCAAAGCTCAGGGCGGCTCGGTTTCACGATACGACACTCGCGTCTCGATCAATCATTTACCGCACCTTTTCAAATCAAACCCGGCGTCGGCCCGAGCCGAGCGGCGCCGGCTGGCATTAACTATGAAACAACTAGAGGGAGCCGGATGAAACCGGAGGAGAGAAACTCCGCCGACTGACAGTAACACACCTGCCCCGTGCCGGGCGTCTACCTCCGTCCGCCGCCTTCTTCTCCATTACACGCGTGTCCGAGTGGGCGCGCCTGCACCGTCTACGCCCCCCCGACCGGGACCCCGGGTCCGAGAGGCCTCGTCATGGGGGGATCCAAACCACTTAGGGGATGAGCGGTGGTCAGCTCCCTTCAGACGGCGTTCTGCTGAGAGGAGCCCTGGTGGAGCCCGGCTCAGCCCAGAGAGGCTAAAGGCCCCGTTAGCTTACGCCGATTCCCAAGAGCCTCTTAAGAGATGCTGTGCAGCTTCTTTTTCTTCTTCTCCTCCTCCTCCTCTCAAAAGCAGCTGAGCACAGAAAAACACCTTTTGTCACGCTGAGGAGATTTACAGGTATGATCCACAGAAGTGGTTTATAGACACAGGCGGTATTTGTTCAGCTATTAACGGGAAGTGTTGGCTTTTCATTTCCTCTCTGAGCGAAGCACGCCGTCTTCCACCTCGAGTTCAAACTCGAGCTGGAAGATAAAGCCGGCATATTCTCTTTCAGTGTGGGTTAGGATTAAAGTGTTAACGCGTTGCCCATCGGCCCGTTTTAAGAACAGGTCTATGCACACAATAAAGGTTCTTAAATGGTTCTTGAAAAGGTTTTGTGGTTTTACGAAGAACCATCACCTACTCGAGATCCATTCTGGAAATGGTGCTTTAAAGAAACATCTGTTGAAGGTTCTTTGAGACACCTATACAAGGTTCTTTGAAAAACTCTTTAAGGAAATGGTTCTTTAAAGAATCCTGGTTTGAAAGGTTCTTTGTAGGATCAAAAATGGTTCTTCTATGGCATCACTCTGAAGAACCATTTTTGGTTCCAGGTGGCACCTTCATTGTTCTGTGTATGCTTTTATTTTTAATTGAGTCATTGCCTAAACACATGTGTTAAGCCACAAAGAACCATAAATGGTGCCTTAAAGAACCATTATTCAAAGGTTCTTTGAGACACCTTTATAGGTTCTTTGAAGAACTCTTAAAGGAAATGGTTCCTTAAAGAACCCTAGTATGAAAGGTTATTTGTAGGATCAAAAATGGTTCTTCTATGGCATCACTCTGAAGAACCATTTTTGGTTCCAGGTGGCACCTTCATTGATCTGTGTATGCTTTTATTTTTAATCGAGTCATTGCCCAAAACATCTGTTAAGCCAATTGAGATAATAATAATAATCAACTATGTGAAAAGACTAATATCACAGCTATAACATGGTGGTGGCGCGCAATGTTCATTGTTTCCATGGCAACGGGCTGTTGAGAGGTTATGGTCATTTCACATATTTCTGTGAGATCAGGATGGTAAAAAAAATAGTTTTGGAAGGTTTAGGGTTATTATTACCTTCGAATTGAAAATGTGGAAGGTAATGTTTTGATCGCCGCGTATTTGTGTGCGTGCGTGTTATTCGCATAAGTCAAAAAGTATTGAACCGAATCGCATGAAATTTGGTGGGATGATTGGTTATTATCCAGAGACCATTTGATTAGATTTTGGGATCGATCGGGTCAAAGGTCAAGGTCATGAAAAGGTCAAAATCTTACTTTTACCATAGTGCGGTCAATTTGTATCCAATTGGCAACTAATGCCAACATGTTTATAATTCAATGCCCAATCTTATGATATGCGAAGGTATGCGCTCTACCGAGTGCCCGTTCTAGTTATAATTGTTTTAGATGTCATATATTCTGATCCGTGCTCTAGAAACACGAGGCCCAAGTTATGTAAATCAAAACTCACCTGGAAGGAAACATCAATGCTTTTAGTCCTATTCACAACGACATGTGTTCTTCAGGATCACCAGCGTCCTCCCGCTCGGCTCCCGGGGGCCTTCAGTGATGTCACGGGGTCACGGAGCAGGGGCCGAGCGGGAACCCGATGGCGGCCATTGTTCGGGTTTCCTCGGGATTCTCCGAATGAGACTCGGCCTCGTGAGAAAGGTATCGGATAAAGGAGCGAGGACTCGAAGGCCTTTGGAAGTGATCGTTTTTAGTCTTCCGGATTTAGAGATTTTGAATGTGCAGGTATCTGTATTCAGGGTTCGTAGTTGTTATTCTGTTTACAGCAGGTAAATAAGCTTTAGGCTCCATTGTTTATTTAAATATTCATGCGTCTCCACTGGAAACTCAATAAGGACATGAATAGCCAAGTTTCCTTTCAGCCCGTCTGACTATACATCAATAAGACACCCTGTTCATCAGGAGAGTATCTCAACGAGGGAGACGGCTGCACCCCGAAGGTCACGTACAGAAACAGTCCTTTCCACAACTCTCTTGAGTTCATTAGATTTACACAACTTGTATATCATAATTCGTTAGAAAAAAAATCATTCATTATTATCATACGAGCAGAAATGAAACATAGCTAAAATGCAATTATGTGGAGGTGGAATGAAATACTTTCAGAAACAAATACAAATATGGTCTAATATTAAATCAACACCATGACATACCTCAATATTTGTCGGAAGGTCATTTAAATGATTTAAATATTGTATATGATACAGTTGTGGATGGATTACAGAAAAGGCCCAAAGTGACAACCAGGAAAAGACCACAAAGAAGTACAAAAATCCTCACAAAACCATTACAAGTAGACACAAAAGACTACAACAAGAAACAAAAAGACTATAAAAAGAAACAAAAAGATTACTAAATACTAAAAAAGCCTACAACGGGATACACAAAGGCTACAAAGAGACACACAAAGATTACAAAAAGACTACAAAGAGAGACAAAATGACTACAAAGAGACACACAAAGACTACAAAGAGAGACACAAGGACTACAAAGAGAGACACAAGGACTACAAAGAGAGACACACAAAGACTACAAAGAGACACACAAAGACTACAAAGAGACACACAAAGACTACAAAGAGAGACAAAAGGACTACAAAGACACAAAACAACTCATGACATGACACGAATATGATTCAAATGGATTAAAATCAAAGAAAAAAAGAAGACAAATAAGCTGAATTGTATCACTGCTGTGTGTGTGTGTGTGTGTGTGTGTGTGTGTGTGTGTGTGTGTGTGTGTGTGTGTCAGTGCCCGCAGGTGGCCAGCAGGTGGCAGTCTTCGTGCATAGATGCTGAAGAACCCGCCGACGTGAACAGACTCTTCTGATGTTTTCGCTCTGCCGCTGAACATTTGCTCCAAATTCAATGAAAACACATAAGAATAAATGTAACCTTATTCAGATTTCATGTAAAACCCTGCAACCACAAGTCATAGATGAGAACTAAATGACTAATTGCGCATTTAGAGCAAGAAGTGTGTTTAAAGTGACCAGAGAAACCAGTGAAACCAGAGCTGACAGGGGCAAAACCAGCAGGCCTGTCGGGACCCATCTGGAGGCTTCTGGAAGGAACGCTCTTGGATATTTAGGAACAGACGTCTTTCACCACGTAGCACCGACCCAGAATGCAGTGCGCTAATGTTAGGAGGAAATGCAATACGAGAGAATGATGATGTCATCTTTTCACTATAATGTAATAAAAATGTTGAGCGAATGATAAACACATTTAGGTTATTACTTTGTATGCAAGATGTTACCAAAGTTAAGGGTCAAATATTTGTATTATATATATATATATATATATATATATATATATATGTGTGTGTGTGTGTGTGTGTGTGTGTATATATGGAATATATACACATATGTATGTGTGTATATATATGTATATACATGTGTATGTGTATATATATATATATATATATATATATATATATATATATATATGTGTATATATATACACATATTTGACCGTCAACTTCGGTAAAATCTTGCATAAAAAATAAATATGACTATATATATATGTGTGTATATATGTATATATATATAGATATATAGATATATAATTTAATTACTTTTTGTCATCTGTGTGTAAGCTGAAATGTTGCTTTTCTAACCAAATTAATAGAAAATAAAGTCCTCTTTGTTCATCCTCTATCTACTGTGGATACAGTGACTCAAAAGGTCCTCAAGGTGCATTCTGGGTACTCTGGGTGTAAACCAGTCCTTTAACTCTCCGCTTGTATCTCTCCTCTAAAGCGCGTGTAGAGCCGTGTCGGCCCCCTGCAGAGCGGCCAGGAGCAGCTGTCTGAGAAGTTTACTCCTTTCTAACCTCAAGGTGGCGATACACATCAGGAAGAAGGAAAAAGGTTCCACGTCCATCCTGCAGAGGAGGAGGAGGAGGAGGAGGAGGAGGAGGAGGAGGAGGAGGAGGAGGAGGCTTCATCTCTGCTCCCTGTCAGAAGCAGAAGTCCAACAGAAAAAGGAGGAACTGATGTGTTCCTGTGCGGTTAATGAGTGGATGAAGTAAGGAGCTCTTTGATACTCCAGTCAAACGCTATACCTTCTTTCTTATTCCTCTCTAAACCGCAGCCGGCTCCTGGAGGAGGCGTCTGGGCGAGGAGGAAGAGGAGGAAGAGGAGGAAGAGGCCATCTGGCCGCGGTTGAAACATAACTCAAGGATATTGAACCGGGCAGAGATGTGAGGGTACACAAATACCTCTTTGTCATCACCCATCTTCCACTCTTCTTCTTCTTCTTCTTCTTCTTCTTCTTCTTCTTCTTCTTCTTCTTCTTCTTCTTCTTCTTCTTCTTCTTCTTCTTCTTCTCTCATAAGTACAACGTGACACGTTAACTGATTACTGCCCCGGTACACAACATTATCAGCACTTTAATGACAGGTGTGTGTTTTTGTTCTTCTTTTTTTCAAGAAGAAGAAGAAGAAGAAGAAGAAGAAGAAGATGCGGCGTCGTTCCGCGGAGGTCAGCGGGCTGATTGCGGTTCGTTTTCTGAGAGCCTCGGGGTCCTGCTCCCCTGTGTGTGTGTGTGGGGGGGGGGGGGGCTACAGGTGTGCCTCCTCCTCCTCCCCGGGGCGTGGGAGTGGAGCGGGAAGTAAAGTAACTGAATCAATATCATGTGAATTATTAAGAGCTTCCTCCGTCGTCACGCACTGCGGAGGTACCCCCCCCCCCCCTTCATTTCCCGTTGCGAGTTTCTCCTCGATGCACACACACACGCACGCACGCACGCGCACACGCACACGCACTGGTCTTCCAGCTCGCCCTGGTTGGAGTGCTCATTAGTCCGAGCAGTGATGCAGAGGAGCCCTGTCATTAGCTGAGAGCTCCGTGTCCTCGCTCCCTTCCCTCTGGTTCCATCCTTCTTCCTCTGCTGAGGATTCGTCTTCATTTCATCTCAGACGGCCGGGGGGGGGGGGGGGATCTACATGACAGAGATCTCTCCCTAATCCCACCGACGTCCACGCTGAGCGTCTTCGTGAGCCTCGTGTTCCTGGACGGCGCTCCTCTCCGTCTGCGTTTGACCCCGAGCCGCTCCGAGCGCCGCGTGAAGGTGTTGTTGTTTACCTCTACCGGAGTAAAACCGTGTCAAAAATACTCACCAGTCAAAGTCTCCTCAGCGAGATTCACGACCAGTTGCATCATCGTGGAGCCGAACGCGTCCAGATCGCGGTTCTGTGTCCGTCAGGCCGCCTCAGGGGAAACTACCGGAAGACCAGCAGAGAGCAGGATAATGACTTATTGCCGGGCAGATTATGGGGCGAGTTCAAATCCGAATCCGTATTCTTATCATGTGGGAAGAGTTCTGTAGCAGAAGGTTTAGAAGACGAGCGGAACGATGGCTCAAACACACAAAGAGCCTTTAGCGTTAACTTATTTCACTGTTACGTAACGTACGCACTTCACTACCTACGATATTTGAACCCACATTACGATCTTTCCCCCGAACTTTCAGGAAATACTTCCTCGGCTTTCCTGAAGAGGAAACTACCAGAATACCAGAATAATTTATTGCATAGTGAGTGAAATATTATGATTTGTCATTAAAAAAAAAATTGTAATATTGTGAATTTTTTCAAGAATCAACGGCAAAAACATATTAACTTTTTTTTAAACTTTTTTTTTACTGATACATAATTTTCTGAAACATCATCGTATGTATCAGCCAGCATGACCTCATACAAGAGTCAATATACACTTCCTACATTCACAGGCTTTTCAAAATAAACTTCCTTCTTCCTGGTTACGTGGATTACATACAAATTAGTTTTTTTTCGTGGGATACGAAATCCAAGGCTTTTTGCAGTGGAAATGTAGTAAATAGTAAAAAGTAAATGGTAAATAGTAAAAATTAAATAGTAAATAGTAAATCGTAAAAATTAAATATTAAATAGTAAAAAGTTATGTTTAAGCCACGGAAGTATTTCCTGAATGTTCGGGTAAAGATCGTGATTTGGGTTCAAATATCGTAGATAGTGAAGTGCGTACGTTTCGTAACAGTGCAATAAGTTCAAGGTAAAAGGCTCTTTGTGTGTGACAACCATTGTTCTGGTCGTCTTCTAAATCTTCTTCACATTCAGAACTCTTCCCACATGATTCTTTAAAAGAAATTCATAATATTACAAGAATACGGATTTAATGAGAAGTCATAGAAGTCAGAAAAATATGAGACATACTGAGCTGCTGCTCTCCCATATTTACAGTTTATAGTTCCATTTAGCAAAGGAGCAATTTAATAAATCCTTTTTCTTACAAATATATTTGGAGAAATTGCATTTGGATGTTGAAAAGCTGAGGCGCCGCTGCATTGCAGGCTTTACAAGTTGAATAACGCCATCATGTTTGAATGATGTGAGTTGAGCTGCAGCTCCTTGCTTTAGTTGAACTACCTTGAATGAGTTGGAAGAGTAGAAAAAGGGCGAAGTTGTATACAAAGGATTTAAAAGCTGAATGATAGCAATCAAGTTTTCAAAATAAAACCTCCTAATGTATGAAAGTTGATCAGGAGATGAGAGTTGTAGAGAGAGAACGGGGATATAAACGTGTTAAAGTGTACCGAGAAGGAGGTGAGGTTGTTTTTTAAGGGTTTACCTTTAAACACTTTCATTTTGAAAAATAGGGTTAATGGGGATTTTATTTTGAAGGATCCCCAGCTTCACCCTGAGAGTTCTCTTTTACTTTTAGGATTCGGATACCTTCGGGGGCTTTTATTCAACATCCAGTGACAGTGAGGGGCTTTTCCTTTCGAAGAGGGAATAATATGATAAACCCATAAGACGGGGGGATTCCCTCGGACCCCCTCCGAAGCCACGAGGCCCGATGTGAACCCCCAACTCCCAAATGTGAAGCCGTCGTAGCATAGCAGGACATCCCAACCACACACACACACACACACACACACACACACACACACCCTCCATCACTCCCTCCTTCCCTCTCCTGCGCTCCTCTCACGACACTAATGCTTGTTGGCCATGTTCGGACCCCGTGTGTGATGAATCCATCACAACACGGAGGTCTGTTCATTCACACCCACCAAGACCAGCCCTGATGCGTCTGAGCGCCGCCTGATGGGACGCTCGCCGTGCGCACGTCGCCCTATCGCTCTTCCTCGCTTCTTATCTGGGAGCCTCTTGTTCATCGCTTAAACGCAACACCCTCTAATATCTGCCGGGCTAACGACCGGCTTGTTGAACACATCCATCCGCCGACACCCGCCGAGCTTCTCCAGGAAACTATGGAGGACTCAAAATGACTTAAGTATAAATAAATAAATGCATGAATAAATATAGGAATAAATAAATAAATGCTTAAATAAATGTATAAATAAATGTATAAGACAGAGGTTCGGACCGCCCCAGCTCATTTGAATATACGGACACGTAAATGTCACACATAAATAAATGAAGAAATACGTGTGGACACATAAATAGAGAAATAAATAAATGAAGGAATACAGAAATATATTTATTTAATGATGTCCTGTTGATTTATAACTTATATTCATTCATTCCTGTATTTATTTATTTAAAAAATTAATTTATACATTTATCTAAGCATTTATACATTTATTTATACATTTATTTAAGCATTTATTTATTTATTCCTATATTTATTCATGTATTTATTTATTTATTTATACTTAAGTCATTTTGAGTCCTCCATAGGAAACGCTCCAACTGAAATAAAACGTTGTCTTCCCCCCAACACTCCAACCTGCTGCGCTACACCGACGACCATCAACAACGCAATTAATGAACACGCGATGATGACGATGATGATGATGATGATGATGATGATGATGATGGTGGTGGAACAGGGAGGACATTCCTCCTCACTCATCACGCATTCCGCTCCGCATGCTGTTACAAATGACCAAACACTCCATATAATAGCACATCATTTAGCCGATGTCCTTCGCCGGCTCGGCTCCCCGCGCTCTCCGAACGCCGGCCCGCGGAAACCTCGCTGATGGAGCACATTAATTACGCCATCCGGAGACGGTCGTGATTACAATTTCACACGTTTGAATGGACGGCGGCCATTTGTGGCACAAGACGTCGGAGGCAGAGCGATGACTTTGGTGGAGGGACGAATGGGGGGGGGGGGGGGGGATGGACGCTGACAGCTCCGGCGGTTAAGCAATGCGCTGTAATTGCATGCAAATGGAGCCGGAGCCGCATCTTAACACGTCTTCGTTAGCCCGGTTCACACGCGTGTGCGGCGCGGACGGCGGGACAATGGAGGGGCCGGAGTTCATTCTCGGTTATGTTTTCAGACTGGAAAAACTTTAATTAAGCGATAGATTAAGTTTGGAAAGGGACGGGGCTTTAATGCATCGAGTCCCACGAGCGCTCTCATAAACAGCAGAATGTAATCAGTCAGTCTAATGGGGTTGAAAATAGACACGGACGTCTATATTTTCATCTCCGGGAAACACTTTTTCCTCTTCTACTTCCAGCGGAGCCTGAACGTCTCGGTGTGAAGGGTCTGTCTCTCAAAGAAGTAGCTTTGCAATTATCGTTCTTGCGTAAAAGTCACACGAAAAAATTGATACCAGACTAAAAGTGAAGCTACAGCCGGAGTTAGCTTAGCATAGCATAAGGACTGGAAATGGTGGACACGGCTAGTGCAGCTCTCTTCAAAGTGTATCAAAATGTTCCCGCTCCACAGATCACGATCAACACGCGTCTCTTTGTTTAATAACGAAGGCTGAAGGGGTATAACGGGCTAGCGTTAGCTCCCCGCTGTTTCCACGCGTTATGCTACTTCTAGTTTTCGCTGCGGTCGGTCATTTCAACAACGACGACGTTATTTCAATCGGCAGCGTACAGTTAGCTCCGGACCGTGGACTTTATTTCACATGAGTAGACATGGCAGCTACTGCTAACTGCATGTGAGTTAGTGTCTAGCGTTAGCGTTTAGCTTGTAGCTCGTTTCCTACGTCACACTTCAGCTTCATATCTTCATTCCCGTGGAACTCTGAAAGTCAAAAAAGCAAAGCAACAGATACAAATGTATTTATAACCTTAAAAAGTCACGGCTAACATGTTTCTGGCCACATGTCAGTCCAACACACATTTGAATTTCTCGCAGGTTGAGCAAAAGCTCAGAGTAAACTAGAGGTCAGGACACGTCTCCTCCCCGACTGAAATCCAGGAGCATTTAAAAATAAATTGGGGGAACTTTTTGAAAATCGTGAATTAACATTTAACCTTTGCTCCAAAATTATAAATATTCTTATTTCGGCTTACAGGATAGGAGCGTCATAAAAATGACAATAATAAGACTATTAGGCAATAATAAGACTATTAGGCAATAATAAGACTATTAGGCAATAATAAGACTATTAGGCAATAATAAGACTATTAGGCAATAATAAGACTATTAGGTAATAATAAGACTATTAGGCAATAATAAGACTATTAGGTAATAATAAAACTATTAGGCAATAATAACGATATTAGGTAATAATAAAACTATTAGGCAATAATAAGACTATTAGGCAATAATAACAATATTAGGTAATAATAAAACTATTAGGCAATAATAAGACTATTAGGCAATAATAAGACTATTAGGCAATAATAAAACTATTAGGTAATAATAAAACTATTAGGTAATAATAACAATATTAGGTAATAATAAAACTATTAGGCAATAATAAGACTATTAGGCAATAATAAAACTATTAGGCAATAATAACACTATTACGTAATAATAAGACTATTAGGCAATAATAACAATATTAGTCAATAATAAAACTATTAGGCAATAATAAGACTATTACGTAATAATAAGACTATTAGGCAATAATAACAATATTAGGTAATAATAAAACTATTAGGTAATAATAAAACTATTAGGTAATAATAAAACTATTAGGCAATAATAACAATATTAGTCAATAATAAGACTATTATGCAATAATAAGACTAATAGGCAATAATAAAACTATTAGGCAATAATAACAATATTAGGCAATAATAAGACTATTAGGCAATAGTTTACAGATTCAAAGTGTTTTCTTAGATTTTCAGAATAAAAAACAAACAGAAAAGACAAATCAGACAATCATATTACATGTTACCCTCATTTCTTTATAGTTATTTATTATTCTATTTTTGAAACCACTATTAACAATTATAACTTATTTTTTAGTTTTTTTATAATAAAAAAATATATTTATTGATGTTTTTTTGTGCACCTAGTACAGGCGATACAGATAGGACACGCACAACAAAGAACACAAACAAAACGCTATTAAATGATCTAAATGAAGGGGCGTGTTGGGCGTCTCCTCGCGACTCAGGGGCAACATTATATTTCTTAGCGTGGTTTTAACCCTTTACCCCGCTGTGTTTCCACGGTGAGCGCTGTGGGACTGACTAAGGCCAGGACAACAACCACAAAACCCCTCTTGTAAAACTGGAAACGGAGCCAGGTGATTGGTCGTATTGATTTCCTTCCTTCATATTACACATAATCATTTGATCCATTGTTAATATTGAAATATCGATCGTTGCAGCTGTGAAAACAAATATTCTCCAAGTGCATCACCAAGGTTACGGCCTCCGCGGCTCGGCTCCGGTGCGTAATGACGGCTGATGGGGACGAGGCGTGCGGCCGCACACCCCGCGCTCCTTCTCCTTGGCGAGCGGGGCGGCGGCGCTCCGCTCCGTCTCGTGTCTGGAATCGTTTTGACCTGTAATCCCCCAGATTATCGTGGCTAAACTGCCCACTGTGTGTTTTCATGCTCTTTATCAACTCCCGGTACGCCGGCCCAGAGGACCGCCGGCCTCCGGATGCCCTCGGCCCGACATTCAGGGGTCACAGGCGGCGCTGCCCGTGTGCGTGCGTGTCGGTGGGGGCGTGGGCGTCTCCGATGCCCTTGGGGGGCGGAGCCCGGCGCCCGGCGCCTAGGAGCTAACGCCAGGTCAGGGGCCGCCGCAATTAGAGAGCAGTTGGAACCATTAATTAGCCGATATATCACTTACACTGCCGTTGATGCCGCCTGTGTTCCATCGGCTGGAATGACCTCTGGACGACGCCCGCCCCCTCAGACTCCTATGAGGCCGGAGTCGTGTTCATATTGTGAGTCTTCCAGCTTAAGAAACCCGAACGCTGCCCAGCGATGACATCACATGTAGCCACGATAATGGCGTGAAGAATAAGAAATAAGCAAGTGGAGCTCCGGGACGACGTGAGGGAAGAAAACTACAAAACAACTCTGGTCCTTCTCCAGGCAACGTGTCTCCTGAATTCACATCAGGATCCTTTTCTCTTTTTTCCTCCTCCTTTCTTTTCTGAGGGTTTCACCTGTGATCCGAGCCCGCCTTGAGCGGTTTGATTCTCCCTCCCTCTCGGTGCCTCGGAGACAGGCTGTGAACTTTCAAAGGCTGCGAGTAAAGCCGCGGTGAAAAAACTGGGAGAGGGGGGGGTGTGGTGGGTGGCGTGGGGGGGGGGGGGGGGGGTCTACGCCCGCGAGCACCGCGGCTGAAAAAGGGAGGACGGCGGATCGGGGCGGAGGCTGTGGGTTGTTTAGAAAACCATAGAAACGCGGGTAGTGATGGGGATTGACAAGGCCACCCACGCGAGGGAGGGACGGAGAACGGCTATATGAGAAGGACCCCCCACCACCACCACCACCACCACCACCCCCATGTGTGGCGAGTGGGGGGGGGGGGGTGTATCGGGGCGACCGACACTGCTGCCGCTCCTTCGTATCTAACCCTAACCCCCAGCCAATAGGATAAGCGAGGATCACAGAGGCGGCTCCCCAGCGGAGGCCTTTTGCCGAGCACCCCCCCCCCCCCCCCCACCCAACGTGATTGACAGGAGCCGACGATAAAGGGACGAGAGGACCGGCGTCGGAGGAGAGCGGCCTCGTGATGGAGTGCTCGTGGGGAGGAGCAGCTATTGAATCCTCTTTTTAATCTGTCCGTCAAGGTTATTGAAAGTGCTGTCTTCGTTATTGCATGCCAGCCTTGGACTTGGAGGGGCCATAAGTACGAGAACACACCCCTGGTTCTGCCGGGCCGACAAGCTGTAGGCAAACACACACACACACACACACACACAGACACACACACACCTGCACTCGAGACGGACGCACAGACGTGTGTGTGTGTGTGTGTGTGTAAAGACGGCAAAATGAAATCACGAGGCACTTTATGAATGTTTTGGAGGCCTCGTGAGGACGGCAACTGCAGGTGGACCATTGATCCCATCACGCCACAGTTTGACAGTTTGTGCCCCCCCCCCCCCACACACACACACACACACACACACACTGTTGGTCCCCAGGTTAGACGCAGGGAGCTCCACTCCAAACCAGACCCCCTTCTCAATCAATGTTCATCAGCGGCTCTGGCAATAAGTCGTCAATGAGATCCTCATTAGGATTCCAGTATGCTTTGCAGTAATATTGTTTAGTACTGCATCACGCTGACAGGCGGCGGCCGAGTGGCAGGCGAGAGCTCGTCACGGAGTGCATTCTAATCAAAAGAGGGATGGAGTCAGGCAGACATTGACGTGTCTGTCAAGCCCTGATACGGCATGTTCCTGTTTCGCCTAATAATCTTTAGGAGCTTAACACGCCATAATGAGGGGTATAACGCCTTTTCTCTTCCAGCAACTTTTAAAGGACCAGGCGGCCATCACTTTAGGAAAAGACAACTTTTATAGTCATCCAAAGGGTGGTATTTACAATTGTCTTTCAAAAACCGCAGGTCTGTTCTTTAGAATGCATACACACACGACTAGAGAGCAATATTTGAAAGCCGAATTTCGAGGTCGGTGTCCTACGTCTAGTTTCAACAATCCTGACGAGCTCGCCAAATTTGGTGAGTTTTGGGATATGATGCGTACCCCCAATATGCAAGAAGAAGAAGAAGAAGAAGAAGAAGATGATGAGAAGAAGAAGAAGAAGAAGAAGAAGAAGAAGAAGAAGAAGAAGAAGAAGAAGAAGAAGAAGAAGAAGAAGAAGAAGAATATCATCTGTGAAGGACATATTTGTGTCAGTTTGAAAAACTTGTGCAATGGGTGGAAAACAAACTTTGTGAAAGGAGCCCCCCCCCCCTCCCCCTCCCATCCCGGTCCATTTGTAATATCCCGAGCTGTGAGAATTGCATGACCACCCAAATGGAACTAAATGTAATTAAGATCTACTCAAGGTTAATTCGGTCAGTAATGGTATTAAGTATGTATGGAGTAGCCTTTTTTCTAAATACCAGTCCATTAAATCTGTGTTATTTAAAGAAGATGCCGAAATGAGACCAAGCATGTACACATTAAAAATAATTAGTTTGTTCTGTGTGTTTTTCTTGAGCGAAAGAGCAGAGTTTAACTAAGGTTGGATTTTAATGTTTATTATTACTAATTGTCTCCTCATTCAAACATGTTTTCTTTCTCCACAATTTCCTTTCCTCTTCACTCTGCGTGGAGCAACTTATTCATGCGCTTTGGTTAAAATCGATTTATCCACATGCACTCATTTGAGCGCCTTTCAAACGTAGAATAAAAGCCTGTGTTTCAGAATAGAGCTTTGGTAAGTACTTGAAACCTGGCATCTATCCAAGAGAGACAACCTTCTATTCTCTTCTAAATTTCATTAGAAAACTTGGTCACAGATTGCCCTTAAAGAGAATAATTATGATATGCCAAAAGCGTTGCTTTGTCATCCCTCGCAAGGCTAGCCTCTATCAACAAAACTGTATGAAATCACCAAATAATCCTTTAAGAGCCACCGCTTTTCAGAGCGCTCTACCTTGTATCAAAGGCTGTATTCAAATGCCCTGCATTATTTGACACATTTCTTTTTAAAATGTCTGGGAGATATAAAATCACTGAAATATGCGGAGAATTTAGTGGAGAATGAAAATCACTTACATTCTGGCGGTTTGCCCGCAACATGTGGCGTCCCTGAACCGTCGATGTCTGTGAAGGAAAATGTCTCAAAAGAGACTTTCTGTGAACACACACATTTTTTGTTTGGCACAGACATGTATGAAAACGGATTTTCGGGTCCCCGTGAAAGATTGAAAAACATCCGTGTATGGGGAATAGGAATACAAGGAAGGACCACCATTTTAGCCGATTTACGGAAAAAGCTTGCCACAAAAATGCAGGAATGTCTTGAGAATTTTGTTATTTTACAAGCAATTACTAACTTTCAATTCAATTCAGTTTAATTTACATAGCCCAATATCACAAATATACCTTAGAGGGCTTTACAATCCGTACACATGCTAGCTAACGTTATTTGTCGGATTTACAGAAAAATCGCGCCAAAAAAATGGAGGAATGTTTTGACAATTTGGTTATTGTAAAAGCAATTAATAACATTCAATTCAATTAGGTTTATTTTATACAGCCCAATATCACAAACATGCCCTTAAACTTGCTTTACAATCTGTACACATGCTAGCTAACGTTATTTGTCAGTAACAGAATGGGATCGCCACAACGACTAACGTTAGCTAACGGAAACAGGGAACAGGTGTACACTGCCCGGTACACGGAAACTCTCTCCATGTATCCTTCAGAGATTGAAAACAAGACACCGTCTTTACAGTGTTTACATGCATGCAGATGTGTGTGTGTGTGTGTGTGTGTGTGTGTGTGTGTGTGCATGAGTGCGCACAAGGGAATATTTGTTTAAGAGAGAGATTGTTACGACCATAACATTATCCGCTGCAGTTTACACTCCGGTGGCAATTAGAATGTCTGCTTTTGTGTGTGTGTGTGTGTGTGTGTGTGTGTGTGTGTGTGCACTCACAACATATGCTGGAGTCAGTGGGGAATAGTTTTCCCCGGAGAGCATTCCACACAGCCCTCCAGTCGGTGTCTCAAATTAGAGAGAGCAGCAGCATAGCCGAGCCTCATCCCCCTTTTAATAGCATTTTAACTGTTATTGGAGCTCTTCTGGTGAGCGTCCCGCGATGCGGGCGCGCCCGTGAAAAGGACAGTGTCACAATAGCCCCCAACTGAACTGTGACAGGCCAATTAATGAGCCTTCATCGGGAAACAGTCGTTACATAGGTCAGCTAAGAAGTGTAATTAGAATGCATTGTAGATTCATATTTTTATTGAGAGCGTTAAATGCAAAAGAGGGAAGCGCAATCAATGGCGAGGCGTTATAACGACGTAGGGTGATAGATTTGGGTAAAAACAAAAGGTGACTGTTTATGGTGGGCTCGCACGCACGCGTTAGCACCCGTGCGTTAGCACACACACACACACGACACATACATAAATGTCGGCCGTGAGGCGTGATAGATGTGTCACAGTGGGGATGTGAATGGGAGCCAATTACATTTATAATGTCAAACGTGGTGCAGAAATTAGCTCCAGTGTTATTATGTGAAAGCTAATTGCAAAGGAAATGCTAAAATGATTAAAATCACCAGGGCCATTTTAAGATATTAAGACATTTTGAAGATAGCTACAGCACTAACAATTTGCACCACCCCGTTTTTATAATTACATTTAATAGGTTGTCTTATCAGTACTCCAAAAGTGGATTCGGATTATCGCCAGCTGGACCAGACCGACGGAACCAAATTGTATTTTTTCTTCTTCTTCTCTTCCTGTTGGAGTGATGAGCGCCGGCTATTCTGCTCATCGGAGGAGGGAGAGAGATAATATTCCGGGGGTTAAACTCTTGGATTGCCTCTTCAAAAGGTAAAATGGAGCAGAACGCCATTGGCAGGGCCACGCTTTGTGTTTTCAAGAAGGCCGTCTGGAAGGTCTACTATTGGCATTCACCGCCACTTAACTTCACCGCAATAGATTTCCTACAGTATGCAAAGACACATACAGAACGTGTTGCCAAGCCGTCCTCAGAATTGACCCCATCCAGAAGCACTGACCTCGCCATTGTTTGCGCTCTCAGAATTCAGATTGTATGCTAATAAGGGCAGCGGGTGGAGGGGGGGAGTCAGAGACATGCTTTGTTATTAAGTGTATGCAACACTTGAGTTGCTGCTACTTATTAATGGTCAGGGTTCCGACTCTCGAGCGGTTTCTACTATGAATTGCATTGGTTGTGCGGTATGTACGAATAGGTCACGTAGTCCTTAGGACAATCTTTCTTTTTTTTCGGCAAGACACAAAGACGTTGTTTCTTTCTTCAGACGTCGAGATGGGAGATGGCGAACGCCGGTGTTCTGTCATTTTTTGCTGCCTTGTCAGAATTAGCTACCGCTGCATAAACCGATAGGTGTGTATCGATTCATGCTACCCTATCTGATAGGATGTTATTGTACTATCACAATATGCTTTTCTTTCAAAGTTCAATGTTTCATTTTTCACTGTTAAAGTGTTTATCTTCAACACTAAATACCCTAATAATAAACCAGTGCTTTATTATGATAATGTGAACAAACTCATGTTTACAATAATTTGTTGAAACAAAAGAAATAGCAACTGCTTATCACTCATGAATCTACATGTCATTACTACATATTATTACTACCTGTACAATATACATGCTGAATGTACTTTTAACTAGGGAAATAATCAGGATTTTGAGGATGTCACTCCCCGTTATCAGACGTGCATCGACAGGGTGGCAAAACATTATGGGCGTGTCAAACAAACTCGGAAAATCGACTCGGCGCATGCGCAATACCACAAGGTATCGGTTCTTGACAAGTAGCATGAAATGATAGAACACCGGTACGAAAAAAGAGACGTGGAGTACAAGGATGACGGAGAGGCGGATGAATGGCGGCGACGTGATCGGGAGAGTGTGTGTGCGGTTGTGCGTTTGAAAGGAAGCCGGCGAGGGGAGTGGATCTGTATTCTGTGAGCGTCGGCCGCCGAGGGCTTAGGGCTCTCTGTCCGCAGCACCTGAAAGCCTTATCCACAGGTGTACAATCAGCAACATAAGCAATAGGCCCTTTACCCTAAGACCACATCATCCCGCGCAGACCCAGGGTGCCGCTCGGAGCTTAGAGGGAGATTAAAGTCTGGATCTGGAGGAGGAAATGTATCATTCATAAAGCAACATTTCCTAATGGTGTATGACGTCCGCAGCGCGTCGTAACCGTTTAACCTCTGGCTCAAATTAATTCCACTTCAAGTTTCGGCTTTAGAAGTTTCACAGAGTCAAACAAATAGCGGAAGGGCTTCTTTTTTTACTTCGCGTCGCACATGTTTCAAAGAAATCGTGTCCAGATGCAGTGTGGAGTCTTTTTCCCCCTTTAATCCCTCATCCACCGTCATGCTGCACTAAATAGTCGCCGTTGCACCAAATGTGATGAACACGCAGCTGGAAATAGTTCCAAAGCGATGCGCTAACGCTACTAAAGACGATGTCGCACAGGAATAATCATTTATTGTGAACTTTAAATAGGACAAATGTATATTTAGGAGATACACTTGAGTACCATCGTAACTAACTCCTGATTCCCTTCCTCCCACATGTTTCTTTTAAATAATGTTGAGCAACCCCTAAGAGGTAAAATATCCATTCAAGATTAAGAAGTCTGAAAAATAATCTTGTTGCTTTCTGACTTCCTGAACCACCAAATCGTCTTGCGACCCTTACGATGCATCGTGTGACCCTTATGAGGGGTCTTGAACCCCGGGTTTGGCATCTGTAGTCACGTACCTGCCAGCGTTAACGTGGTATACACTCCCCTCCCCCCCGATTGAAAATTCCTGTCAAGTGTCTCATGTAGTGATTAATATTCGTCTTACCTCGAGTGCTGCTTTGCTTCTTGTTGACGCCATTTAATCATATAATGCTCTATATGTGCTATTTAAACAAAAATAAAAAAGGGATCTTTTTTCCCCCAGTGCCTTAGTGGGTTTACACTTACAGTTCACGTCATGAAAATAAAAATGAATCATCCTGAAGTGCAGTCCCAGCTGGCAGCGGAGAGTTCAGTGGTGGAAACCAGTGATGGTGATGAGTTGGCCTTGATTTGAGGGCGCCAGTAATCAGCCTCTGTGTGCGCTTAATGCTATGTTCCATTATGTGCTTACATGTATAGGCACACGGTGAATCACTGTGCTCACACACACACACACACAGAGCTCCATACGTGAAGCATCTCTGTCTCTCGCCGTGAGTCATTAGCCATTCCAGACGCAGGGTGATCAGCGGAGCCAGCCTGGCCTGAGACAATTAGAGACCCCAGAGGTGGCTGCACATCACAATGAGCCCCGCGGCCATGATTAAAACATCAGCCGCTCTCTATGCAAGGGGGAAGAGAGAGAAGGGGGGGAGGGGGGGGGAGATGAAGGGATTGAGAGTTTAGTTCTATCATCTGTCTGTGTTCCTGATTACAAGAGGAGTTTGTACATCATTTTATGAGCTGGGGAGAAGTCATCAAAAGGGAGTTGTGTGTGTCCATTTATTCGTCATTGTGCGTACTATTCCCTACACCACGAACGTACACACGCTGGGGGATCGGAACGTGGCTCGTTTTGAACGCTCACACTCGAAATGAGGAAATATTCGCGGGGCCAACTTGCGTAAGATGACGACAGCCAGTGGATTAGCAGAGCTGCGATGTCGCTATCTCCTTTGACATCCGTGGCTTTGATGTGCGTCTCCGTGAAGGGAGATTTAGATGGCAAATCCCTCAAGTGCTTCATTGAGCCGGGGTGCGTATTGAAAAAAAAAAAAGCTTACACAGAGAGGGTCAAAATAACTGGAACAACACTTGAAATATCTGAGCTTTGAAGAAACTGAATCACAATTACAAAGTGAAACTATGTTTATTGCCAGTTGTTGAACTTGTCAAGCCCTTCAAATCCCAGATGAATATGACCGTTTATATTAGAATAATTGAAGAGTTCAAGAGCTGCACACAGAACCATGGAGGTGCTTCTTCAGAGTGATGCCATAGAAGAACCATTTCTGGTTCCACAAATAACCTTTTTAATCCAGGGTTCTTTAAAGAACCATGTCCTTAAAGAGTTCTTCAAAGAACCTATAGAAATGGTTCTTTAAAGCACCATTTCTGTTTCCACAGAGAACCTTTCAAACCAGGATTCTTTCAGGAACCATTTCCTTGAAGAGTTATATAAAGAACCTATAAAGGTGTCCCTAATAACCTTTAAAGGCACCATCTCCAAAATGGTTATTCAGTATGTAGGGGTACAACCACAAAGCCTTTTAAAGAACCATTATTTTTCTGTGTGTACCGATTGGGGAGGGAAAAGTCTTTCTTTGTGTTTTTTTATAATAATAAAAAATGTAAGGCACAGACTGATTTATTTTTTTGTTTAATGTTCTGTCTCGACCCGTATGATGATACTGTGTGTCTGGACTTTAAATGTCTGGAATAAAGAGAGGACACATCTGTGCCAGGGTTTCAAGGGCCCTGGGTGCAAGATTAGTGCCAGTGATTGATAACATGCAGCATTACGAGGAATTCAGAGTTTAATAAACTGCGGGCCCGACTATTAAATTGCATTTAATGTCAGTCAAGGCTCTTCTTTGTTCCAGCGCTACGTGTTTATTTGGCTGCTGGCCTAAAAAGTCACATTCAGCTAAATGAAGCTGGCATCCAGACTTTTGTTCCTTAGCAAGCTCTAATAAAACAAAAATTAATCCTACATATCATAAACACGGTGGCGTCCATTATCCAACAGTAGCTAGCTAGTTAACTAACGAACGTTAGGCCATGTTTTCAAGGTTTTTTACTATTACTTGGGAGTTTCTTTCTGATCCGATGTGAGGTTAAATGTCAAGGATGTCGTATGTGTAAAGGTTGTAAAGCCCTCTGAGGCAAATTTGTAATTTGTGATATTGAGCTATATAACATGAAGTGAATTGAATTGAACGTTGTTGACAGGAAATGATGAGCGGAGAAAAGCCAGATTGAATAAAATTAAAGCTGATAACGTATATCATAAAAATAAATATATATCATAAATAAACCGAATAAATATTAGATATAAATTCAAGATTCCATTGCTGGCATTTACAAACTGGCAGGTGTTTCCATTATTTTGTCCATGTCCTGTAGGCTTTACAAATCTTGGTGGAACACACCTGAATCTCTTATCAGCCACACTGGCTCCATTCAGAGAACAACCTATTCCCACTGCGCTGTGCCCTCCTATTCCCAGTCCTCCCCGCCCCGCTGACCCTCATCTCCCCCCCTGACTCCCCTCCCAACTCCCGCCGCCCCACCCTGCTCCGCCTCGCCTCCAGAGCCTCGGCGTCCTCTGATCTGGAGCGACACCGCCACTTACCCAAAGGCAGCGGCGCTCCCAGAGAAGGTTGAGCTCTCCCAGGGTCCCCGCGGTGTGCAGCCCTCTGTCCCCCCCGGTTCCTATGGTTCAGTCACCATGGAGCACTCATGGGAGCTCCACTCCGACGCCCGGCCGGCCCACCGAGGGCCCGCCGAAGGTCCCAGCACTCCCCGCTGTGTGCGCTGTTGTTCTTTCCGGGAGGGTTTTTTTTCCCGTGGAGGCAGAGGTTGTCGTTTTTTTTCTCGACTTTTGAGAAAGAAGAAGGAAGGCGGAGCGACTAAAGGTCAACGGTGCAAATGTCCATGAGAGAAAACACCAAATCTAACTCAGAAAAAAGCGATTAAAGGCGCATAATTCGACAGAAATTTGCCAGTTTCGACCTAAATGAAGGGAAAATAACGCTTGTCCGGCGCAATTTGAGGCCTCCTCGCCCCGTTCTGACACACGCTATGCCGGCTAATTAATTGTGATGGCTGTTATTATTCAATTCGGAAACAGTCCTACCTCAAAGAGCAAAGAAAATTACAAAATTGATTTGATGACATCTAAATTGCACGAGAAGTCCGCCTTGATTTAACCAGCCAATATAAATGAGTCCAATTTGGAATCGTGTAACGCGAAGAGGGAGAACGCGGCGGAAAATGATCAGACCGGCCAGTCACAGATATTAAAATGAATTATATTTAATCAGAATTTTAGTCACGCTACATTAACTAATAGAAAGTTATTAACATTTCAAGAGCGTGGGGAGAGGGGAGAGGAAGGGGGTGGGGGGAGGAAAAAAAGCTTTTGCCTGCAAAATTAACAGTGGCTGGGTTTGACCCGCGGCCCGCGATGTGAGCACTGTAATGACAGCCTAATGGCATATTTACATTTAAAACCTCACTGGCTTTCTATTCAGATCCAGAATGAGACGTTAAGTCGAGGAATATTTGGTTTGCCCTCCTGCCCTCTTCCTGTGATTTCAATAGTTCAGTCCAACTTTTAATTCCCTGTTCACTATTTCTACCCTAATCTCTTTCTTCCTCTTCTTTCTTCTTCTTCTGCTGCGTCGTCGTCGTGGTTGCAGCGTGTCTTTCATCTGGCGTGTTACGGTAAAGTGAACTCCTCCCCTTGTTCCTGTCTTTCTTTATTACCTCCTTTCATCCTTTCATTAGAGTGTATCCATAGAAATATGGCGTCCCGTCCGTGTTTATCTTTGTCTCTCTCTCATGATGAGCCCAGTCTGTCATTAGGGCTACAAGGCCACCGCAATTTTACTTCTGGCAACAGAGTTTGATATTTAAGTGTTTTTACTTTTATATTAATTTTCTTTTGCTCACCAATATCTCAAAGTCTCTTATGCGTCTTTTTTTAAGTTCAAGGGGAGCAGAGCTTAAAGACGACGCTTTTAGACGCCGTTGATACCTGCCAGGATTTCTTAAACTAATTTTTCAAAGTACAGTGAGAATATCCATAATGACACGGCGCCCGCAGTCAGCCAAGGACAGCGCGGCGGCATTCAAAGACGTTCCATCACTTATCACCGCGCTGCCCACTGAGCCATTAGCACTCACACACATCGGAAGTTTCATGGACGTCATGAAGACGATTCGGATGAACTCAATGCGTAGTCAACCCTTTTTCTAG
>CM070103.1:7588368-7830868 GCA_036178185.1 Liparis tanakae | reverse complement strand
ACTCTTAGCGGTGAATCTTTATTTATTCTTAATTTATTCGCCTCACTCATCCAGTAACATGTTTTTGTCTATTGACATTTGTATATTATTATTTTCTTTTCTCTCTTTGTTTTCTATCATCTTCTTCCCTTCTCCGTCTCTCTCTGTCTTGCTCCATCGCTCTCCCCTGTCACCGCTCCTCCTCCTCCTCCTCCTCCTCCTCCTCCTCCTCCTCCTCCTCCTCCTCCTCCTCCTCACTTCTCTCTTTCCATCTCCCTAAACATTTCAAAAGAATGAATTACTTCGGGCTGTCACTTGGCCCTGGCCAAGAATTCATTTTTGTGGGTCAAGTGTTTCAAACTGTCATCTCTGACAGGAACCATCTCATACAATAACTACATGGATGGACCTTGACTTGAAGTGCTTTCGTGTGTCCCCCCCCCTCCCCCCCACCCCCTCCTCCTATTCCCTGATCATATGCATGCTAAAAAGATCTCGGCTGTGTTGGTACAGAGAGAAAGAGGGAGGGATAGAGAGACGGCAGACAAGTGGGGAGCCGTGAAAAAAATGTAAGGAATAACAGAGTCCTTTGAAGAGACCTGGAAGTCTTTTGTTAACTATTTGAACGACGCTGCTATCCAACAGGAGAACTAGTTAACCAGGAGACCCCTCCCCCCCCTTTCTCATTTTGTACCTGTATTTTTTTTCTGGATGTAATTATGTATGCACGTCTCAATCCGTACTATATTTAAATGTCCCTGAAGATGCTTTATCCTGGTTGTTTGTTCATTGTATTTGAAATATTTTATATGGTGACATCGTGTCACAGTTACACCTCCAAAACGACGGCATGTAAGAAGTTCCGTACTCCCCAACTTCTTAGAGGTGGTTTTATTCTTCATTCCTGTGTTTGCAAAAATCTATAAAAAAGATTTAAATATTGGAATAATAATAGATTCAACTCGCCCAAGTGCCAAGTTACACGAGGACTGAAACTTATCAAGGGCCCCGGCCGACTGGATCGGGGATGAATGAAGTCGCTCGTCGCAACACTCCGCTGTCCCGAGGCCCCCGAACACAACTCACGAAAAAAAAGGAGAACGCATTAAACGGTACGATCCCAAAAAGCGTGCCAAGAGGTAAAGACGGCCTTGTGTGTGCATGTGTGTGTGTGTGTGTGTGTGTGTGTGTGTGTGTGTTTGCTGGGGACAGCGGGGCTCCAATGGCATTGGGTTTGAGCAGACAATCTATTTACAGTGTGCTCCGGGGAGCTTATAAACAAATGTTGAGTAATTTCAGCCAGGAGTAATTACCCTTGCCGCTGACAAGGAGAGTGTGTTAGCGTTCCCCTTCACCCTCGGCCCTGTCCAGAAGGCTTCGAGCTTGTGCGCACACACACACACACACACACACACACACACACTAGAGAACTTCCTCGTTAAAGTGTGGCGTTTGTCCAGCAGTCGATAACACCTCCCCAGCCGAACAGTTTTTTGAGACGCTGATGAAATATTTCCGCCCGCTCGAAAAACTCTCGGTCGGCTCGGCAACCTAATGACGACGACTCGGCTTTTTAAAAACATTGTATTGGTCTAAAATTACCATGTCAACTGGCTATTTGTTTCTCAACTGTAGTCTCCAAGTCGTAAATGATCGCGTGAACAGTGAGCGGCGGAGGCTGCTTGATGCCAGCTTCATACCTAATGTGAAGCTATATTTAGCGTAGCTCAATCAAATAAAACAAAGCAGATCGGTGACCCCCCTCAACCCGTACACGTCTGCTTGCGTACGCATTAAAAATAATGAGACGACTTATCAATTGCAGTCTGATCTCAAAGAATTGTGAGAAATAACACGACAGAAATAATTCCTGGAAAGTCAGAGACAGTTCTTTATGGGCGCATAACGTTCGGGGGGGGGGGGGGGGGGGGGGGACGATCTTCTCTTCCCAAACCCAACGGAGGAGTGTTGTTGTTCTTGAGCTAAGAAGAGGTCATGATAGTATTTCTATATCATTACCTGATGTTTTTTATTTATTGATATCATCTTCTTATTTTAGTAATATCTTCTCATTTTCTTTTTAACTCAAGCTAGTCCCCCCTCCCCCATTATGCTAAGCTACGCTAATGGATGAGATCTTACTGGATATAATTGATGCAGATGCACGGGATACACTTCTGCCGCTTTAATGTTTAACAAAAATATATAATGAATTGTCAGGAAAGCTTCAGGAACAATCTCTTAGTAACAGAAGTTTTACCGCAATCTATACAAAAAAACATGATTTTTAAAATCCTGATATTCACCTTTTGATTCAGAAATAACCTTTTGTCATAAAATGTGGAGCGCTGTTGTTATTATCATTATTATGATTCAATAAGTATTTTTTATTTTTTATTTAGCAGGATGTCCTTCTGTAAGCCGGCAGTTGGATTCACCTTCATCAGGACTCCGTGTGGTCATCAGCAGATCACCTTATCGAACAAAACAAACAGGCAATCAAAGTCACACTCAGTGCAAACATTGTTTTTACATTTTAATCATTTGCGAGACCTAATTACAGGATTGAAATGTAACCAACAAACGAGCAAATTAATGTTCACCTTAACCTTTTGGGAGGCGAGCGCGCCCGATGCACCGGCTTCATCCCACCTGATCGATTATGATCTCTTGGCTTCAAGCGGAATGGATTCCCATGCAAATTTTATCCAGATCAATTCCCATCCCCTGCAGAATCAATGAAAAATAGCTTTTCCACACCTCCGTTGAATGATTAGGAGATGAGATGGAGACGAGTGGAGAAATAATCCCAATAGATTGTATTAAATCAAAACAATGGAAAGGCTTACAGCGTAAGGAGGAGGAATCTGTGTTGTGAGAGCGTGGAGGAAAAGCACGAGGAGGCTTCACGTACTCGGCTCTCTGGATCCAGCATGGCGGAGGCTGACGGAGACTGGCGGAGCCCCAGCGGAGGCCCGTTCCCCGCCGGCCTTCCTGTGGTTCCCACTGTGCGGGACGACGTGAGCGAGGCGGGCGGCGCACGTGTTCTGGTGTTGACGCGATAAAACGGAGAGCAGAAACTGCGTGTCTCTCCTCTCTACCTCCGTCTGTTTCATGGATCCTGGAGGTCTGGAACAACACTCTTTATTAATGTGTTATAACTCTGTACCGCTGTTCATCCGGTCACATGACGTCTATTGTTCATCTGGTCACATGACATCTATTGTTCTTCTGGTCACATGACGTCTATTGTTCATCTGGTCACATGACATCTATTGTTCATCTGGTCTCATAACATCTATTGTTCTTCTGGTCACATGACATCTATTGATCATCTGGTCTCATGACATCTATTGTTCATCTGGTCACATGACATCTATTGTTCATCTGGTCACATGATATCTATTGTTCATCTGGTCACGTGACATCTATTGTTCATCTGGTCACATGACATCTATTGTTCATCTGGTCACATGACATCTATTGTTCTGATACTCCTCTGTTACTCTCTGTTACTGTTTTTTTTATATATTTCTTGGGAGTTTTTCCTGTGTTTCAATGTGAGGTCAAAGGTCAGAGATGTCATAAGTGTAAATATTTCAATGTTTTTTATTACTTACTTATAATAGTATGTATTACTTACTTGTAATGTTTTTTATTACTTATTTTTAATTTTTTTTATTACTTACTTGTAATGTTTTTTATTACTTATTTTTAATGTTTTTTATTACTTACTCTTGATGTTTTAAATGACTTAATTTTAACAGTATGTATTACTTACTTTTAATATTTTTAATGACTTAATTTTAAAAGTATGCATTACTTTATTTTAATGTTTTTTATTACTTACTCTTAATAGTATGTATTACTTACTAGCATGATGTGTGTCATTTAAGGACGTAAACCCTCAAACTAACAACGTTACTATTGTACGCTACGCTAGCTGGTTTCCGCGTGGCTCGGGCAGCTCAATAATACGTTGAAAAAGCTTTGCTCATCAAAACCTGTTCCACTTGTCTCAGCTGGGAATGGAGCTAAGGTCGTCGGAGGGAAAGTCACATTTTGCTGAACAATTTCAATGTCAAACTTCTCTGCTGCGTCCTCCACATCCTACGCGGAGCCACACGCTACATCTCCCACGTTCCAAAAATAGCCCGCATCATTTGCATTTTAACTCACTATACGCTCAATTGATATATTCAACGTCGGTACGTGTGTGTGTACTGCGCCGGTATACGCTTCTGCAGAAGGCATTGCGTATACTTCTTTGTCCTCTTTGAACAACTTCCCCCCCCCAGCTGATATATTATGCCGGGCTCCGTTAAGCGCCATTGTGTTGCCTCGGCCGAGGACGGCGGGAAGTTGTGCTTGGCACCGAGCCCAGAAGCAAGGTGAGGACAAACACTCCCAACAAACACTCACTGACATCCACAAATCTACCGACGCGTACCTGCTACACAGCACACATCGCTAGTGAGTGTGTGCGCCTGTGTGTGTGTGCGCCTGTGTGTGTGTGTGTGTGTGTGTGTGTGTGTGGACGAGCAGGTTCACCTTTCATCTGAGCTGAGATCTGGAAAGGCTTCACTCTGCACGGGCTCCCTTAATTCTCCCTTAATTCATTTGTGCTCCAGATTCACTTGGCTGCCGGGATAACCCGGGAATGATAATGAAGTGGAGGGGGAGAGAAAGAGAGGGAGGGAGGAGGGAGGGAGGGAGGGAGGGAGAGGGGACACGGAAACATCACAGCACATGGCTCCCTCCTATCTCCCCTTTGAATGTGTTTCGGGAATGGATTTAGGGCTTTCCACCAAGTCTTTTAAGAGAAGATGGATCTTATTAGCGCTGATTGCTAGTCATAGGACGTCTTCTGCCTCCAGGAACCCACCTTCCTTAACCCTTTAGCAGATGCACAGGGATTGTAGCATTACTGAAATTGGGGTTTGATACCATTTTATCAAATATGAATCTGGTATTGACTCCACTTATCACATTTGGGTCCTTTGAAATGCCTCCAATTTACTGTATTCGACCCCGTTATGATCCTGTTAAGTTCCTGCTTGCTACAATATAAGTGTATGGTAACTGTAGTATGGCTCAGGTGTGGTATTAGTGGGTGATTCACGACCTACACACCGCTCCTTCCTGCATAAAGGGCGAACTACTAAATGCATTGGCACCAGACGTTGGCATTGGATGTAAACTCATACTGGGTCGGTAGAAGCTGAGCTAACACATTCTAAATAAGAGTTTAATGACCTTTTGTTGGCTTGTAAATTAAACGTTCATTGCGCACCAAGTGTAGCCGACTCACTTTTCTAAAACTTGAAATCTGGGTAAAGCCAAATCTCAGATTTGTTTCAAAACATTACACATCTCTAAAAAGGTTGTTTGTTGTGTATAAAAAGACAATTAATTATATAATGGTTAACTGCATAGGAGTTTAAATGGACAACTCCTAACAAGCAAAGTCAAGATTGTTTCACGAGAGAAGACGCATCACTCTTTTAGATTGGAAGAAATACAATGTCCACTTGTAATAAAAGATTTTCGCCAAACACCATTTTTGTTAATACATCTGCTACTTCCCAGATTGATTTGAGATATTGGGTTGTAAAAATAAGATGGAATCAAAAGATCCGGTACGTCAATGTGGGAAAACTATCCATTAATCCAGCACCCAGACAACTATTATTAATCCAGCAAATAGCAAACTATCATTAATCCAGCAGCTAGCAAACTATCATTAATCCAGCAGCTAGCAAACTATCATTAATCCAGCAGCTAGCTAACAAGCTTTTATCCAGTCACATTGCAAACTAGCATTAATACAGCACCTAGCTAACTAATACGAATCCAGCACCTAGCTAACTAGCATTTATCCAGCACATAGCTAACTAGCATTAATCCAGCACATAGCTAATTAGCATTTATCCAGTACCTAGCTAAATAATACAAAACCAGCACCTAGCTAACTAGCATTTATTCAGCACATAGCTAACTAGCATTAATCCAGCACCTAGCTAACTAGCATTTATCCAGCACCTAGCTAACTAGCATTTATCCAGTACCTAGATAACTATCATTAACAAGGCACCTAGCAAATTAGCATAATAACTTTATTATTCTCATTATTATTGTATTTGTATGGTGACAGAGTTCATAGGGATGAGCTGTTGGAGAGTAATGTATATCACATGTCAGTGTGTATGTCTTGTATGAATCAAGCTAGCAGACCCACAGGTTGTCCTCATGGGGGTGGGGGAGGGGGGGCAGTGACGGGAGCAGCAGGTTAGCGCCTCTTTAATCTGACTGACTTAGTTTAAAAAAGCACAGTTAGCTTAATGTAGCCAATTAACGATTCAGTCACTTTTGGGGATGAATGTTCTTTGAGCCGGCGGAGCATTACTTAATTGAGTCTTGGTTAAATAAGTCTTCAGAAACGGCTCCAATTACTTCTCTGTAACTAATTGATCTTGCGTGGAACAATGGCACCAGTAGGCCGTCCCAGCAGGACGGGGCCTCCCCTCCAGGAGGGCCCGACGCAAACGCTGCCGCTAATTGAAATGATTTCGATTAATACGGAGGCCTAATGGGGGCTAAGTGTGCGGCGTTCCCCTCCTCCCGCCGCCTCCTCGTTGTTTTGACACGCCGCCTCTCGGTGTTTTGACAACCTCGCCCTCCTCGCGGCACACAAAGCAGCGACTCGCGGAGGAGAGAGAGAGAAGAAGAAGGGAAAGAAAAGAAAAAAGAGGAGCTCGCAGCGGGGCGATCGATAAGCGGAGTCGGAGCGGTGATTTATTTACCGCTGCGTGTTACGTGGAGGCGAGAGGAGGGGGGGGGGGGGGGGGGGGCTCTGATGGGGCCACGGGCAGCCGGCATAATGGGGCCCTCTCCATCTTCGGTGAGTGGCTTGTTGGATTGTCAGGCCGGTTTCCGCCGGTGTTCAAAAGCGCTATCCGATCAAACCCCCGAGACGCGGGCGACTAGACAGATGATTACTCACTGTAAACGATCCGGGAGGGGCGGAGGAGGGAAGAAGAGAGGAATAACTACAGCGGATACTGATGACTCAATGGACTCCCTGACAGACGATGCCATTTGTGTCCAGATTAAGTGTTGACTCTCCTGGATCAATCATATCGCGGGGCCTCATATTGAGCATAAAAAGCATGTTTAATGTCATTAAATCCGGATCCATCCCCCCCCCCTCTCTCTCTATTCCTCGGCCAGGAGCTAGCACCCATCTGGCTGCCGGCCTCCTCCGGTGTGAGTGTGTGAGGCGCACAGACGGTGGAGGATGGGGGGATGGGAGTTGTGTTGTTGGTGGCGGAGGAGGAGGAGGAGGAGGAGGAGGAGGAGGAGGAGGAGGAGGAGGAGGAGGCGCAGGAAAAGCATGGGTGAACAAGAGGAGATGGGAGAAGGAGAAAAAAGAAAGAAGAAAAAAAAACTCGGAGGCAATCATTTCTGGCGGCGCGGCGGCGGTGTGTGTTTTCATTTTTTTATTTTTTTCCTCTGTAATTTCAGACAGTTTGGACGCGGCCGCCGCTCAGCGAGGCCCAATAACGGTTTACAGACTGCTGATGTCATCGCATTTGAACAAACTTCTCAATCTGGAGTGACCTTCGACGGGCGGCTCAAACACCCCCCCCCCCCCCGCCCATCATCTCTGAGCGAAAGTCGCCAATAACGGTGGGGGGGGGGGGATTAACACGCCAACAAAGACACGATCTGCATGAGTGACGGCGTCCACGGCTTCTGGCTGACTCGGCCTTATCTGATGAGGAAACTCTCAGGCACACACACCCACACACACACACACACACACGAAAAAGCTTTTCTTGACGACCCGACTCTCCATCAAATGTCGGCCCGTTATCATTCCTCATCGCGATCTCACTTTGTTGACCTTCAACGTCGAAGGGGAACATGTAGTCCCCCCCCGTCCCCCCCCCCTCATGTCGAAGGCGGGTCCAAGTCGAGAAGAAGCGTGAAGAATCAATAATATTCTAAACATGGAGGATTTTTTTCCCGTACTCTCATCTTTCATGTAACAGTTTGTTAAAATGGGCACAGACTACATTTTTTTCCTGAAATGTTTGTAATTTTTTTTTCCCAGCATGCAAATCACCTACCTGTGTGATCCAGGAGCCGACGGGATGGACCTGTGGAGGTTGACACGCACCCCATCAGTCAGGCTCCCCCAGATCTCCCCCCCCCCCCTTTCCCCCTCCTGCCGGAGGCCTTCGCCCTGGGGCCCCCTGACTGACAGCTGTTGATTTGGATCTCTCCATCACGCGGCGGATGAAAGAGGGATTCAGGACTCATTCCCGTCCTCCGCCGCTCCGCTCTGCCCTCCCATCGCCGGCGCAAACGCAATTCCCGGCCGCCGGACTTCTCACAGGGGCCTCGCTAATGAAGTCATTCCCGGCACACATGATTGGGTGAGATTGCCACACCACCACCGCCCCCCCCCCCTCCCCCCCCCGCCTTCCATCTCCGGCCTCCCATCCCCCCATCCCCGCCGAGTGTACTCATGTGGAAACAGCAAGTGGTTGTGTGCGTTTCTCTTCTTTTTTTCTTCTTCTCCCCACGCGTTCATCCATCTCCTCCGTGTCTGTGTGTGTGTGTGTGTGTGTGTGTGTGTTAGTACTCGTTCAACATGTGTGTGTGTGTGTGTGTGTGCGTAGGTGTGTGTTCTTAACTTAAGCTAACACAGCCTGACTGGCTACTAATTGGATGTCTCCATCGGCAGTTATACACGATGTGGCATTATAGAGGCGAGAGGAGAATCATGTAGAGAAGCTACACCTCCAGCGCTGTGCGGAGGAGGGAGAGGGAGGTGAGCGGGAGGGATTCTCCTCGCAGGAAAGGAAGGAAAGAAGAAGAAGAAGAAGGGATCAGATGACGGTACGGCGCTGTAATAAAATCAATCCGAGAGGCAGGAATGGAGTTATTCCAACCCGTCCGTCACTGTCTCGGGAGATGGAGGGCTTTGATGATTAATGATCTGAGGGAGAAGACAGCTAATGAAGCTCTCGTAATAACGCTAAATATAAAAAACATCCTCTCTGTGAAAGAGAAGAGGTGTGTTTGTGGAGGTGCGCAGCTTAACGCACATCACGCTCCCCGAGAGTTCACTCAGCGACGCCTCAGCAGGAATCCTCGGGAGACGAGTCGCCGGCTGTCAGTCGGTCGGTCTGCCACTCAGCGCTAACACGACAGCCCGTCCCCGAGCGCCTGGGAACGCTCGGCGGTGTGTGTGTGGGGGGGTGGAACACACACACACACACACACACACAAAACAAGGTTTTCTGAAGGGACCCGTCCTGTGACGCCGGGCTCCTTTTAGGTTTTATTGTATGTTATTCGAGTGGCGGGCATCGGTCTGGCTCCGCCCCCTCCCCCGGCTTATCTTGTTGCCGGTGTTCTGTCATTTTATGCTGCCTTGTCAGAATTAGCTACCGCTGCATAAACCGATAGGTGTGTGTCGATTCATGCTACCCTATCTGATAGGATGTTATTGTACTATCACAATATGCTTTTCTTTCAAAGTTCAATGTTTCACTTTTCACTGTTACAGTGTTTATCTTCAACACTAAATACCCTCATAATAAACCAGTGCTTTATTATGATGATGTGAACAAACTCATGTTTACAATAATGTGTTGACACAAAAGAGATAGCAACTGCTTGTTACTCATTACTACATAGTATTACTACCTGTACAATATACATGCTGAATGTACTTTTAACTAGGGGAATAATCTGGATTTTGAGGATGTCACTCCCCGTTATCAGACGTGCATCGACAGGGTGGCAAAACATTATGGGCGTGTCAAACCAACTCGGAAAATCGACTCGACGCATGCGCAATACCACAAGGTATTGGTTCTGGACAAGTAGCATGAAACGATAGAACACCGGGTTGATAGCCGCCAGCTGGTGGAACCTAAAGAACATCTCTGATCTGGAATAGTGAGTGACACCCTTTAGATAAGAGTGAGGTATTCACCCAGGTTATTAATTATTACCCCCCCCCCCCAATCAGAGCTCATTCCCGGTGTGATTTAGAACCTCTGATAATAAAGTGTCAATTAATAAGCCTCCAGCAGATCATTTGCATGACAATAAATGCAACGCATTATCAATATGCCAACATCATGCATTATTAAAGATGCACGTCATTAACATAATCATATATTTGCATAATCAGGACCCTATATTTGCATGTGAGATGTTCTGGTGAACCGCACAGGACCTCCAGAGGGTGAAGCAGATCCGATGCGTCTCTCTCTCCTTATGGATACATTTTCATCTCTACATCCATATTATGGACTCTACTTCCTCCCCGGAGTCCTTGTCCCTCCTCACCTCACGGGGTCCATTGGACCGGGCCGGGTCTGGAGCTGGTCCTGGCTCCTGGCCTCCTGGCCCCTCACCTGGCCCCGCCTCCTCATGGATGGTGGAGGTCTGGATCGTGGTCCAGGCCCACTACTCATTATTCATCATTTCTGTCATATTCATGGAATGTGTTGTAACGCTTCCTTCTGGTCACATGACATCTATTCTACTGATGCTCCTCTGTTGCTCTCCTGAAGGGTTCTTCTCTTTATTCCCCGTGAGAGGTTTTTTCTCCTGAGTTGTTCCTTATCCGATTTGAGGTCAAAAGTCAGGGATGTCGTATGTGTACAGATTGTTAAGCCCTCAAATATTTGTATTAGTGATTTTGGGCTATACAAAATAAACTGAATAGAATATAACAGGTGGAACGCGCATGAACTACTGATAAATTACCCATTACTGATGAATTACCCATTAACTACTCAAGAACTACTCAAGAACTACTCAAGAACTACTCATGAACTACTCAAGAACTACTCAAGAACTACTAATTTCATACTTCTACATTTCCCAGGTTCTCACAGATGTACGTTAGTTTGGTTTTTAAATTCCGATTTGACATAAGATACAAATATACATCAAATACGAAGCGTTATTGATTAAAACATCCAACAGTATGCAAAGTACTTCAACCAGTGACACCTCACATTACAATTCTACTCACACGCTATGCATCACCAACAGAAATCATGAATAAGCAATAACAACCAATAAAAGGCCGGCATGAGCTTAATACTTTGAAATCTGACGGGGAAAAAAAGTATTAAGGAAGAGCTCTCCAGGTATTGCTGCCCCTCGTTGTACGACCTTCCCCACATGTGTCAGGTTACTGTGAAAGTCTCTGACGGACGGATTGACTCCACGGGCTCTCAACATGGCGTTAGCTGAGGAGCTAACGGTGCTGACGTCCTGAGACACAGAGGGGGAGGGGCTTCCTTCTCTGCTCTATCAATCAGATTATTAGTATTAACATGTTAGCATGTTAGCCCTATTGGTCACGTATGGCTACTGAGTGTTGCCTTCAGGTACAGATGAAGACAAGCGCTCATTTGGAGTCGTGTTTTGTGCCAACCGGATGAATAAAAGCGCAAATATTCTTATAAAAACACCAACACCAACTCCCAAAAGGGAAGTATTTTTGTCGTGAGGTGTTCATGGCGAGCAGGAAGCGCCCCGGGGGTCGAGAGGGAAACGCTGCCCACGAGACCCGTAACCCCCGATGCCTAAAAACCATAAACATAGACGCTTTACGGTTATCCTCCGTGCTCCTTCGCCTGTAATTAATAAGCGTACGTACATCTTATTTACCTGTATTTACGTTATCAGCCCCCCACGGAAAGACGTCAACAGGAAGTAGACAACGTGATTAATTTTCAAACGGTGCGTTCGAGTGCACACCGTGATTCCCATCATTAAATCCGAGGTGTGGGTTGTGGCGTTCAAAGTGAATCGATGTGATGAAACAAAGCGGAGGCACTTAGCATGTGTTCCGCTAGTTAGGATTCCCTCTCGGCGGCAACACGCCGATTCTGAGCGTCTGCCGGGAAACAAGCGGAAGGTCAAGAACACGAACAATAGATGTTGATTCCAATTATGTGGGAAGCATTGAACACAACGCGCTAATGATGGCGTTTGTGTCGGGAGAAAAAAGGTGTTTACGCGCCGGCGGAACGCTTTATTAGGGAAAGGCTTTTATTTCCATAACGGCTGATAAGACTTCAGATGAGTCTTTGGAAACAGCCGCGGCGGCGGCGTGTTTATCGGCGGCGGCGTGTTTATCGGCGGCGTGATTATCGGCGTCGTGTTTATCGTTGTGTGTTTATCGGCGAGACAATCGAGACGAGGATGAGACGTTTTGAAATGCAGCGCAGAGGCGTAACGAGACAAAACCAGACTAAATGCTTCTCTCTCTCTCTTTTTTCTTCTTCTTTTCTTTCATAAATGGCTCCTTGTTTTATTCACTCACGCCACACACACAAAAAAAAGAAGTAGAAGAAGAAGAAAGAGAGAGAAAAGGCCGTCGTTTTCAATTAATGAAGCAGGGAATTGAGTCCGAGGTCCTGCGGGATGTGGATTAACCGTGATGCCTTCAGGGCCCAATCTCACACTGAGGCTGCGCCGTGGTCGGCATGGAGAAATTTCTCACCCCCCCCCCCCACACACACACACACACACACACACACACTCACACACACTCACACACACCCCTCCTACCTCCATCCTTTCCTCTCTCCTAAGGTGAGTTGCTTCAGCCATTAGTGGCGGGGGAGATAAAACTGTAAGTGTTGCTCCCAATTAGTGCTTCAGTGACCGCTCTGCGCCTCCTCCACCGAGAGGCCTGCGAGGAGGAGGAGGGATGGAGCGAGGGAGGGCGGGTGGAGGCGAGGGAGGGAGGAAGTGAGGGAGGAAGTGAGGGAGGGAGGGAGGGGGAAGGAAGTCAGGGAGGGAGGGAGGATGGATGGAGGAATTGAGGGAGGGAGACATGCAGGAAGTGGAGTGAGGGAGGAAGCGAGGGAGGGATAGTAAGATGGAGGAAGCGAGGAAGGAAGGAAACGAGCGAGGGAGGTGGGAAGGAAGCCAGGGAGGGAGGATTGATGGAGGAAGCCAGGGAGGGAGAGAGAGATGGAGGGAGGGAGGGCGGAAGGGAGGGATGGAGGGAGAGATGGAGAAAGCAAGGGAGGGAGGAAGGGAGGGGGGAAGGAAGCCAGGGAGGGAGAAAAAAAGCGAGGGTGGAAGCAATGGATGGAGGGAGGGAGAGATGGAGGGAGGGAGGGAGGAAGGGAGGGATGGAGGGGGAGATGGAGGAAGTAAGGGAGGGAGGAAGAGGGGGGGGAAGGAAGCCAGGGAGGGAGAAAAAAAGCGATGGAGGGAGCGAGGGAGGGAGGGAGGAAGCAATGGAGGGTGGATGGGAGGGATCAAGGAAACGAGGGAGGGAGGGAGGGAGGAAGCGAGGGCGGGAAAGAGGGAGGGAGGGAGGGAGGAAGGAAGGGAGGGAGGGAGGGAGGGAGGCGGTGCCGAATCGCGAGGACGGATGCCGGCGAAGGAGAGAGCGGCACGAAAGTCGGCGGCTTTGGAAGGGACTAAAGAAAGGGAACGGGATGGAGAGGTAGCTCGATGAAGAGAGGACAAGAGATGAGAGAGAAGGGGGGAGGGGGGAGGGGGAGAGAGAGAAGTGACACAAAAAGAACGTCTGGCGCTCCCTGAGTGGCGAGACAGCGCCCATTAACATTTAACGGCGCTCGCGCCGCGCCGCGGAGGTTAGGATGCAAATGAGGAGGAATTAAAAGCGGCCAGAGGTTTGTCAGTGATGGATTGCAGTCGGCCGCCGCTCGCCGCTCGCCGCTCGCCACCGCGTCCCGGTGTCCATCACGGGCGATTACTGTATAATTAAACCTTATTCCAGGACTCTGCGGCGCATAATTACCGTGTGGGAGCGGAACCATCATCTAAGAGCTCCGCAAAACGCTTTAGCATTTAGCGGCTGCGGCGCCGTGCACGCCGCTGACAGAGAGGCCTACGCCGCCCGGCAACAGAGCCGTCACTTTTAATAAGAGGTGGTTGGGGGGGGGGGGGGGCATATCAGGCGACAGTGTGCTGATTATAGGAAAATTAGGCTTTTAAGTGGTAAAGTCCTTTGTGTTATTTGCATAATTTATTCCGGCTTTACACCCCCAGCTCTGGGTTTCCTTCTCTCTCTTTCTCTCTCTTCTGTCCCTCTTCTCTCTCTTTTTTGCGAGCTGAGGGCAATTTCCTCTCCTATTTGAACGGATTGCACATTTAAGACTACTTAAGGAGGAAAATGATCACTTAGCATATTTTAATTGTCGCGCGCAAAAAAAAGAAGAAAAAAAAGACAATAGTGAGCAAGAGGAGCGAGGGCCCTTTAAAGAGCCTGGCCCACCTCGGGCCTCCACACACACACACTCACGCACACACACACACACACACACACACACACACACACACACACTCACACAGCATATGTATCCTCGTAGTGTTGAACAACACGTGAAACCTTTGAATCGCAAATACAATGAAGAAGTCTGCTCCTGATATGGATTTTTGAAAACTAACTTCAATGATCCCTTCCTCCCTCCATCCTCCCTCCCTCGCTTCCTCCATCCATCCTCCCTCCCTCGCTTCCTCCCCCTCCTCCCTCGACTTCCTCTCTCCCTCGCTTCCTCCCTCTCTCCCTACCTCCCTTCCTCCATCCATCTCCCCCCCTGCCTCTCTTCCTTCCTCCCTCACTCGCTCACTTCCTCCCTCTCTCCCTACCTCCCTCACTTCCTCCCTCTCTCCCTACCTCTCCCCCTTCCTCGCTTCCTCCATCCATCTCCCCCCCCCCCCTCCCTGAGACACACTGCAGCTTTACCGAGCTGCTTCAGTATTTATAAAGCTCGCTACGGCACACAATAAATACAAAGATGAGGATCACATCTCTTCTTGCTGGTTGTCTCGCGTGTGATGGAGAAAGAGAAAGAGACAAAAAAAGGGGAAAGCATATGTGTGTGTGTGTGTGTGTGTGTGTGTGAGTGAGTGTGTGTGTGTCACAGATAATTCCTGATCATGGCTATAGCATATTTCAAAAGTGGTAAAATAAAGAAAGCAGCAGCCTCCCGCTGCCCTCTGACCCCTGGCGGAGCGCGGTGGGTTTCCCCCCCCCCCCGGTATAATGACAGCCCCCCCCCTCTCTGCCGGGTACATAATGATACGGCGGCAGCGTGGCGGGCTAATGCACATCATTTTCATTAAGAGCGCTCGCGTAATCCAAATTCTTTGTGATGGCGGAAGATAATTAATGCTTTAATGTTTTGGTCTTGCCACTCTCGCCACAGCAAGAGAAATGAATTGTTACATTTTAATGAGAGCGGCGGCGGCGGCGGCGGCGGCTTCCCGCGCAACACGGATGATTTTATAATTGCACACAGGGGTGACTAACTCAAGGCTCATTAGGACGATTTTTCAGCTGGGCTGTTTTTTGGCAGGACAATACAATTTATTTCCCGTTCGACTGATATAAATAAATTCTGTAATTAATCTTTTTTTTTTCCTTTTGTTTTTTCTTTATTTTCGGAGCCGTAATGGGACGTAAATGAGAAAGAGCAACGACTCACACACACACACACACTTAAAAAAAACACAATCGTCTCCGAAGAAAATGTCTTTAATGAATCGTTCTGTACCTAAGATTACATGAAAATACATCGACTGCAAGTATGGCAACATATTCACACATATAAACATGGTGCATTTGTATTGTATGTATAGGTATGTACAACAGACAGCACGTTACACTCTGCTTTTAAAGTTGTGCAAGTGTGTTATATATACTAACAATTTATAAAATTCAACACACTAAATAAAAAACAGAAGAGTGTGTGCCCACGTATATGTACACATTCACACGCGTACAACCACAGTAGTTCACAAAAGATTAAAGCAAATGTATCGGATTATACATTTCCAGGTCGACCCCGACTGCCCCCCCCCCCAAAATCGCTTGTGTGTTATTTTTTTTATTTTTTTTTTGCCGTGTGTGTGTTAGACACGCGGTGACACACACACACACACACACACAGGTTATGCTGCAGCCTGCGGTTGCACCATCAGCTAAATGTCTTAAGTACAGTCGTCTGAGGTAGACTGCGCAAAAAAACCTCCACGGTGTTCATCCCTCCGCTTCTTTTTTATTCTTTTCTTTTTTATTCTTTTTTTTTATGCATTTATTATATTTTCTTGTTTCTTCCCACAAATGTCTGACATTTGGGTAAACCAAATACCACGTGTGTGTATGTGTGTGTGTGTGTGTGTGTGTGTGTGTGTGTGTGTGTGTGTGTTGTAGCCATGAGGTAGAAATGCTTTAAAGAAGAACTCTGGCGCCCAGGTTAAAAAAAAAAGAAAGAGAAAAAAGAAGAAGAAGAAGAAGAAGAAGAAGAAGCTCGATTTAAAACACCATGTAGTAAAAAAGGTCAGGACACAAAAAAGAAGGACCAGGAAACACGCAGCCGACGGAGCGAAGCGCGGGCCGAGAGGTTCTGGACGTCTGCTCTGAGGTGTGTGAGTCGGGTTCTGGACCCTCAGACGATCCGCTGACCGGAGGAATCCTGCTCCAGATTGTTTTGAGGGAGCTTTTCTGACGGACCCCCCCTCCCCCCCATTGTGCTGCCGCCACACTGTCTTGCCTTTTCTGTCAATTTTGCTGACGCTCAGCAGAACTACCCCCCCCCCCCCCCAATCAGGCGCTGCACTGACGACGTCTGGCCCAGAGATCTCGCCTCAACACGCGCCATGCAGCTCCTACCTAACACTTTATATGTGCGTTTATTTTTTTAAAGCCGGATGTACAGTAAAAGTGTAAAAAAGCGGATCATCGATCTCCTTCAGGAATAAATAGCAGACGGACGAAGCAGACGCACCTCGACAAAAACAAGAACTACACTCCAGAAGCTTCGGTGCACGGACATGACGGGAGAAATAAAAATACATTCCAATGCGACACGACGACCTTCAGACGACCTTCAGACGACCTTCAGAGACCGAGGACCTCTCCAGAGTCGTGCCACAGTTCCTCACTCGCGGTACCAAAGCTTTGCGCTGTGTGTGTCCGGATGATGTGTGTGTGTCCGGATGATGTGTGTGTGTCCGGATGATGTGTGTGTGTGTAAATATAGTGACACGTGTTCAAACTGCGCCGTAGTTACAGATGAGAAGCAGGGAGAGAGGAATGCAGTCTTAGTTGGATTAGCAGGTTGTTTGGTTCACATGGTCCGATTGTGACTTTATTAAAATATGCTTTTTAAGTTTTTGCTGACGATGTGCACCCGCCGGTTGGATATTAATATCATCAATCAATCAGAATTGCTATTATGAAATTACCTCTGGCCTCCAGTCCTTTTACTGTCTACTTTCCAGGCTTGTAAAAAGCATGTAAGACGTGTGCTGGATGAGCGACCTTGTCTCATTTTAATTACAGGACTGGCATCCCATTCTACAGATAATCCAGTTCACGAGCAGCTGAACAGCGTGAGTGACAAGGCAACTTTGCAAAATCCATATTTCCATATCTAGGTTGTGACACGTATCAAATGCAACTTAAAAACGGGGAGGATATCTGGAATGAGCTCCCTTAATCCTGGTTATAAAGAAGAAACTGATTTTCCTTGAGCGCAACAGATGAGCTGCGTACGGATTTCCAATACAGCATTTCTGTTTTACTGGAGCAACGAGAAGGAATGACAAGATAAGATACACCGGCATCGATCCCCTGCGGGGAAATTCAGTGAAGTGACATTAAGTCAAACATTTAATTCGCACAAAGAGATTCAGTAAATTGTCTTTGATATCTCTGGGATCTAGAAGAGTAGTTTGATATTTTGGGGAAATAAGCTTATTGGCTTTCTTGGCAAGAGTTAGATGAGAATGTCGATCACCGCTCTCTTTACGAGGCTACAGCCAACCGCCCGTTAGCTAACCGCCCGTTAGCCAACCGCCCGTTAGCTGAGCGGCACGTAAAACACTTCAGCAAAAAAATTCAAATGTTGTTACGTTCTGACCAAGCCAGGTTAGCAAAATTAAGCTAACCGGCTAACGGCACTAGCTGGATCTTCTCATCTAAGTGAATGTGTGAATTTCGAACTGTTACTTTGGATTTTTTGGAGTTTTTTTTAGCATCAAGTTCATCTCTCAGAGAATAAATCCCCGCCCACTTAATAAAATGACGAATGAGCTGGTCGTTTGTGCAGAAGTTAGCCGACGAACTGATGGCGCCTCCATGCGGCCGAACCACAGAGTCCGGATCGCTTGTATAAACGATGCAGATTATGGTTTCAATAAATATACAACTCATCGCTTCAAGAAACCCCCTAAAAATGTAACGTAAAAGAAAAAGCTATGGAAACAAGTTTCACGATTGGTAAAGTGAAAACAAGTAACTCAAGCACCTGCTGTGTGAGGAAAATAAAAAAAATGTTTGAACTCTCGCTTTTGATTACGACCCCTCATTCCAGAAAATACCTTGTACATTCATCGCCACCTCTTCGCTAGTTATCCTGAACCGCCGAGGCACGGATAACTAAACATGAACCAGGACCACTTTGGATTTTCCCCTCAGATCTTAGTGCTTTTCTCCCCCCATCAAGATACCTTCAGGTACAATTCACTAACGCTTTCCTGAGTTTTGTTTGTTTCGTTTGTTCGTGTTGCAGAACACGGGGTCAGAATTGACGAGTCCGGGCCCAGACTACTGCCGCCCGACCGGTTACTAGCCGGACAACAAAGATCACGTCCTCCTCTGAATAATCGTCAGCTCGTGCCGTGAATGTAGATCTGGAGGCAAATAAACAAAAGTAAGAAACTCAAAAAGCACCACTTCAGGCACTTGGATAGCCAACGAAGTCTCAAGAACAAGAACGTAACGATGTATGTACACAGACACCGGGCGTCTCTTCTGGAGACAACTTGCTTGCAATGTGTAAACAACGCCTGGCTTTCTGGAGTGTCGAGCGTTCAAATTAAAACCTTTGCTCATGAACTGCAAACCTGCCAGTTGTCGGATCAAACCGGATCAAACCAGATCGAACCAGATCAAACCAGATTAAACCAGATTAAACCGGATCAAACCAGATCAAACCAGATCAAACCAGATCAAACCAGATTAAACCAGATCAAACCAGATTGAACCGGATCAAACCAGATCAAACCAGATCAAACCAGATCAAACCAGATCAAACCAGCTCTCCCAGTCTAAAAGCTGCTTGTGAGAACTCGGTGGGCGCGTGGTGGCCTTCTGCCTCTCCCTCCAGCACAATGCTTCTGCCCTGAGGGGAGGAATTTTGGATGCCTTTTTTTTTCTCTAGGGCGGAATCTATCTTTTCACTGACTGCTGCCGAACATTTTGTTCCACTCGGTGTACGTGTCGATCTCCTTCTGCGATGTACTGGCTTGGAATTTACAAAAGACAGTCTCAAAGTCCTGGTAGGTGAGGGGCCTGACCTGTCCCCGGGGCATCATGCCCGACATGTCCATGCCCTGCGCAGAGACGTGTAACAGACCCACCAGGGCCTCCTGGCACAGTCTGGCCAGGTCCAGGCCGGAGAACCCCTCGGTACGCTGCACCAGCAGCGCCAGCTCCTCCTCGCTCAGGCAGTATTTGTGCTGAGACTGAGCGAGGAGCTGACCCACCATCTGGTGTCGGGCTCCGGCGTCCGGCAGGGGCACCAGGACCCTCCGAGCAAAGTAGCGGCGCGGCCCCTCGTCCATGTCCTGGGGTCGGCTGGTGGAGCAAACCACCAACACCTGGTTGCCCGCGTCCTCGCCGGAGCCCATGAGGAGCGAGTCCAGCTGGGCGAGGAGCTCCCCCTTCAGCCGGTGGACGGGGCTCTCTTCGCCCAGGTGTGCCGACAGCAGCATGTCCACCTCGCTGATGAACAGGACCGACGGCTGCCGGCAGCGCGCCACGAGGAAGGACGCCCGGATGATCTTATCCCCCTCTGCCAGCCACTTGGTGGCCAGCGTGGAGCCGTTGAGCTGGAGGAAGGGCGCCCCCAGCTGGCTGGCCAGGCAGCGACCCAGCAACGTCCTGCCGCTGCCGCCGGGGCCGAACAGCAACAAGCAGCGGGGGGCGGGGCCTAAGCTGCTGAACATGTCCGGGCGCAGAATGGGCCACAGGACCTCCTCCTTCAGGGTCGCCTTGGCCAGTTCTAGTCCTGCAATGTCAATCCAGTCCACTGGGGGGCCCTGCTGGACGATTTCAGAGGTTACCATGTCTAGAAGGTGGGGGTCGCTGTTTTTTAGCTGCTCTTCGGCAGGCCGGGAGGAGGAGGCGGACGAGGAGGAGGTAGGCCCGAGGTGGATCCGGTGGTCATCGGCGCTTTGCTCGCTGAGGGACGGGGAGGTGAAGCTGGCCAGAGAATCCGTTGAGCGGGAACCCCCCAGGGTGGAGGTGACGTAGGCGGGTGGAGTCAGCGGCCCGCCCGTCGCCTGGCTGCCGTACTTCCTCTGCTGCTCGGAGGACATCGAGGACTGCTTCTGAGGGTTAAAAGGCAAAGACGGCTTTTCCGCACCTCTGTCGAATCCCCCCCCCCCGGCGCCGCCGGAGCCCCCGTTGGCGCTGCTGCTGTCGGCGGTCCGGTACATGGGGCCCTCGGCGGCGCTCCGGGCCTGGCCGTAGCCAAAGTTCCCGTAAGCGGAGTCTATCTCCCCCTGGCCCGTCATGTAGAAGGCTTTCCTCTTCAGAGAGTTGGAGGAGCTACTGCTGAGAGGTGTGGGGGCGATGGGGGTCAAGTTGTGGCTCTGGTACGGGTATCCAGGTAGAGCAGAGGAGGGGGGGAGGGGTGTAGGCGCAGCGATGCCTGAGGGCAGGTATGAGGATGGAGGGGGGGCTCCCCCAGGGCTGTACCCCGGCCCCACGGAGCTCTGAGCCGAGTAGCCTGCTGGGGGGTAATTATAACTAGACAAGTTCGGGGAGCCTCCGTTGTACGAAGGGACTAGAGTGGGGTGGGAGGGCGGCGGGGGGGGCGGGTGCAGCAGCCCGGAGCTGTGCAGCGGGGAGGGGAGAGCGGGCGGGGGGGCGGACTGCGAGCTGTAACTACCGTGCAGGTAGGAGCTGCCGTACGGGGGGCCGTAGTCCTGGGAGGCCATGGTGGCCGTGTGGCTGCCGCAGCTGCTGCTGGAGTAGCTGGGCTCGCTCAGGGTGCTGGAGGCCAGGCCCGGGGAGCTGCACATGCCGGACGCCACGTCGGACGCCGCCGCCACGCCTCCCTTCCGGATGGACACCCCCTCGGGGATGCAGCTCATGGGGTAGACGCCGTCCTGCCAGGGCTCCGGTTCCCCTTTGCGTCCGTTCATCCCCCCCGGGACCTCCGAGTAGGAGCCCGGCATCTCCAGAATGCCGGAGTACTTCTCGGCGTACTTCTTGAGCAGGTTGGAGGCGGTGAGCGCCGAGATGTCGTCGTTGGCCCAGGCGTACTGGTAGGCGGCGGAGCGCTGCAGGTGGCCGGGCACCGCCCTGTAGGCCTCAGCCTTGTGCGCCGGCGAGCGCGTGGTGGAGGAGATGTCGAAGTGCTGCTCGGCCCACTGGCTGTGCTCGGGGGTCCACTGCATCTTCAAGCCTGAGACACGGAGACAAAGACCAGCGGGTTAAAATAACGGTTTAGCAATAATTAAAATATGGCAACACCTTCAAATTGCCTTTGATTGAGGGCGGGCCTTAAAGAGGTGACGCTCATGAGGCTCGTTCGGCTCTTTTCCTCCATTTTTCTTCCCGATTAATATTTTTGAGAGGGTTTGGTGTCCAATCGGCACATAAGTTGTTCATTTCTACGGATCCTGAAATGGACAGAGTGGGTGTCGGCAGCGAGGGATTGTGGGATGGCTGGTTACGGCCCTAATGCACCCTGGCCAGACCAATAAGACAGAGGCATGGAGGGTCACTCTATAATCCCCAGCTCATCTGAGGTGGCTGGAGATGGGTTTGAAAATGCGCCTCGCAGAGTACCACAAAGCAACACACACACACACACACACACACACACACACACACACACACATCCCCCCACTCCCCCCGCCCTTTGCTTATGATGCTTTCATCGTACACACACACACACCCAAGCTCAGACACAGGAAAGAAAACTACCTATGCCTGCACTCAGGCGTGCTGGCTCGCCCACACACACACACACACACACACACGCACACACACACACACGCCTCACGTCCACTGACCTAGACGGACAAACCCAGGGCGCTCGCACAGGAGCTGCAGCGAGCGATGAATTACAACACATTGTGTCTCAAGCTTAGTTCCTGTCTGCACGGCTCCACCTTGACCTCTCTCTCTCTCTCTCTCCCCCTCTCTCTCTCCCTCTCTCTTTACCTTCCTGTCTGCCTCTCTTCTTCATGCCTCCCTGCCGCCCTGTCTCCCCCCCTCCCACCTCCGCCTCTCCTCTTTGCTTTTTGTTGTTGTTGTCGTCCATTTTCCACCCCCGCCGCTAGATCCTCCTTCACTTCTCTTCACCTCCCTTTTTATTCTCCCATCTATTTCGATACATCTCCTATTTCATTCCCTTTCTTCCTCCGTGGCCACCCCTCCTCTTATTTACTCCCTGTGTGCTCGCTTCGCCTCCTCCTCCTCCTCCTCCTCCCCTCTCCATCTCATCTCAGACCCACTCACCTGGCTCTCTCCTTTATTGCCTCGGGAGGCTGCAGAGCCACTGTTTCCTTTAATCCCGGCCAACGCCGTCTGCAGACGCCGGCTCGCTATCAAAGCCACGGCGGCATCAAAGGCCGGACGGGGCGTAAATCACAGCCGCCGCGGCAGATTGAACCCCCGTGTGATTTGACTTATACACACAAATAAAGGATAATATCGTGTCATTTAGGCGGCTTCCTCCGACTCGTCGACCGGCTGGATGCTCGTCGGGGTCCCCAGCCGAGGGTCCGCCGCTCGCTGTGTGTGTGTGAGTGGACGCACAATGGAACCCATTCATCGAGAACATCTCCCCCCTCCCGTCCACTTATGCCACCGCAAACACACACACACACACACACATACACACACACACACACACATGCGTTCACACTCTCTTGCTCTCTTTTTCCGAGGCTCTGTGTTTGTTTGGTAACAACACTGTGGAGGAAGGGATGGGGATGGGGATGGGGATGGGGGGGGGGGATCCCCAGACTCCCATTCCCTCTCCGGTTCTCCTCTCCAGCCATCTCTCGGTAGACGCCACTGGCTAATTAGCAAAATGGCGAACCGCTAATTGTGTTAATTTACAACATTTTAGCCGAGGGGAGTCGAGCGGGGGCTGGCAAGCCTGTCAACCCCCCCCCCCAGACAAAAGGCTGAGCGGAGAGAAGTTTTGCATTAGCGTTTTTTTTCCGGCGGCTCCTTTAATATTGAGAATACAAGAGCGGCCCGATCAAGGAGAGCGTCACAAGTCAGGAATACTGGACACGATTAGAGAATCGAGGCTCACGGACCCCGTGATGGTTTCAGTTTACTGTCATACACAACACTCATTCGTCATTTCGTCGTATCCTATCGAGTACAAGTGGTCGTGTGTCCTCCGTAGCCCTGAGAGGACTGGCGGCTCAACGCTGCAGAGCGGTGTCTCAGGGCTTTTAGAGTCGGGCGTGTTCTCGGCATCGTACTCTCCGACCGCACGCTTGATCCGCGGCCAGCGAACACCAGCCGGCCAGCGCGTTTCGTTTGTTTCATAAAGTGCACGTGTATAATTTCAACATCGGCTCATTAATAGATAATAAGTAGCAGCGGCAAATTGAGGAGGGAGATAAGAAGCCTCGTCTTCAGCCCTCCAGTCTGGGGGGGGGGGGCGCCGCCGAGCCTCGGGACTCCAGAAAACGCCATCGCACTTCAGCTAGCAGGTATAGAGAGTTGCGTGTCACGGAAAAACCCGGGTTACCGTTGAAGACGTCGCAGTAGGCGAGGTGGTATGTTTCCCTGATTTCAATCTAATTTAAAGAAAACGTCAAATAAACCTGTTTTGTCTCGACACGGTAAATATTTGACAAGACGGCTAAAAGCTTTAACTGCTGAGTTAGAAACGCATCGGCATATTTACTCCGTTAGCTACCAAACCAGCCGTTACAGAGCAAGAGCATAGCTTTGCTAAGGCCGGTAAATCACATTCATTTATCAATTTCAATGTCATTAGTTTCGAATTTAATGTACTACGAAATACAAATGTACACAAACGCTTTCATTCAGTTTCCTGTTTTTAATTTTTCAAAATAAAGTTTATTTTGTGAAATAGGCTTTTAGACTTATATATAATAATATATCATATATGCGTTTGGATGGGTGGGAATAATAGAGATAAAAATAAATATAAATAAATAAAAATAAAACAAGCCTCGCGCTCCTCTTGGACAATGTGTCCTCCATTTAAAGAAACATGGATCTTTCTAATTCCGCCATTAATAAAGATAACAAATATAAAAGAGTGTGTCAGGCTCCATCACGGCTTTCATCTCCTCTATAATGAGGTTAATGCCGAGACGCAGTGATTACCCGCGCAATGCAAATGAAGGCCAAATGATAACTTGCACTATTTAAATAAGGTAATAGCGATTACTCTACGTTATTCAAATGAGGAGGGATCCTTTGAACCGAGCGCTTTGAACTCGGCGCTCCAGCTCCAGAACATATGAAAGGGACGGAGGGAGGATTGACTTTGGGATCCGCGTGTATCCTCTAATTCAATGTGATGTAAACCAAGGGCAACCAGCAAAGTCACGTGATGCGGCGCTGGGTGGGCGGCGGCGCTGGGGGAAATATTAAAGGTGGCTACGACTGCTTTAGTCCCTTTTTTTTATTTTTTTAAAGACCTTCAACGTCATTGAGAAGTCCTTGAAATCGCATACAAAAAAATCTAAATAAGCGCAAAAATCATTCGTCGTGTTTTAATGTCTGATTTCAATTAAATTCAGATTATTTTTTATAGCCCAATATCGAAAATTATGAATTTTCCTCCTCGGGCTTTACAACTTGTACACACACAATGACACCACAAACTTCCACGGCCCTCCCTTTTTTAATATATATGTGAAAAGACTTCAGCGGAGCCCCATCGGCCCTGAGTTTCTATTTGTTCTACGGTGGAATTATTGTATTCCGGACGCCATTCATTCATTCTGCCTTTCTTTTTGCTCGGGGGGGAAATTCACGAGACACACACTCTGGATGGACACGTTTAAATATGAGGGTAAAAAAAAAAAAAAAAAGGAAATGTGTGTCGCAAAGAGGAAAAAACAAGTGAGGGCGAGAGAGAGAGAGAGAGAGAGAGAGAGATCGTGCACTCAGCTGAGACGACATCCAACAGAAGTCTCCTCCACCTTCCGAAGCCTCAAGCCTTTCCTTCTTCTTCTTCTTCTTCTTCTTCTTCTTCTTCTTCTTCTTCTTCTTCTTCTTCTTCTTCTTCTTCTCCTTCTTCCCATCTCACTTCTTCTTCTCCTCCTCCTCCTCCTCCTCCAGCCGCCACCCGGAGAAGCCTAATCATTCTCATTACACTCGGCGTCCATCTGCATCACCAGAGCTGCCCATTACCGTTATGTGCAGTAAACAGCTCTTTAGAGGCGGCTAATGAGCTCTTTTAAGTCCGTCCGCCGTGTGATTCTGCAAGCGGGGTGTCAGAGCACGCTGCCCATTTCAGTAACGTCATAATTAAGCCGTGTGTGTGTGTGTGTGTGTGTGGAAGAAGAGATGCCGGCACACACACACACACACACACACACACACACACAACCTGAGACAAGCCGTACAAGCGGGCGTGCCCTTTTTTGTGTGTGTGTGTCTCTCTAACAGACACACACACTGAAGACCTTCGAAAAACAAGCCATCTTGTCATATTTCTAAAGAAGAAGAAGAAGAAGAAGAAGAAGAAGAAGAAGAAGAAGAAGAAGAAGAAGAAGAAGAAGAAGAAGAAGAAGAAGCCGTATGACAGGCGATAACTTCATCAAAAGAGACCTGTATTCACACACCACCGGGGAAATCTAACCGCTTATTCAAATCCTTATCAAATACACCAGAGGGCATCTTTTAACCTCTAAATCGCTGCTCACACACACACACACACACACACACACACACACACACACACACACACACACACACACGCACGCACGCACGCGCAAGGCAAAACCCCTGCATGTAGCTACTGTCTGACGAGTGTGCGCAGGGCCTTGTGTGTGTGTGTGTGTGTGTGTGTGACAACCTCCGGACCACCTTGTTAATGAGTCCAGCCCACTGTGGCGACGCTGAGCCGGCACACAACCTGCAGCGAGAGCCACACAACGTGATGAGGTCCTCCAAAAGGCAATTAATTAGGAAATTAGTCGTAAGCTGGTGTCTCTCACACACACACACACACACGCACACACACACACACACACACACACACACACACACTGCCGCGTAGCGTCCGCCGTCCGAGCATCAGTTGAGGGAACGAGCGGCAAAACATGTCTGATTTTTTAAAAAGCTCTAATTGCGTTGGATTTGTTGCGCGTCGTAACTCAAAAAACGACAAAACGCGTGAACTCAGACGCTCCTCCTCCGCCCTCGCCAAGCGGGCCGCGAGAATCTGCGTCTTTGAAGCCCGGCGGCTCGAGCGACGCCGACGTCAACAACAACAACAACAACAACAACAACAGATAAGGGAGCAAACAGGGCGAGTTCAAAGTCTAGACGGCGAGCGGTGACCGGGGAGAGATGAGCTGGGGGGGGGGGGGGGGGGGAAGATGACAGCATCTTAAAACATAAAATCTAATATTCATTGTACTCTCTGATCTTTGGCCTCGCGAAATATATATATATTTTTTTTACGACCGTCAAAAGTTAGAAGCGTGGAGCGTCTTCTCGGAGAGAAAAGAAACCCGTCTTTGAGTCTCCGGCTCAGCTCTAACGTCCGCGTGTATTTAACGGCGACCCTGAATGCATCTCGCCGGTAAGGAAATCAGGACTTTAACTCGGCATAAATCTGCCCTGGACCCCAGCGGCGTGCGGCGCCGCCCGGCCCGCCGCTATCAGATCCCCCCCGACGGGATAAATTGACTCTGTCTAAACGTCCTCTTAGAGACGGACTCCTGAACGGGGGGGTTAACCGGGGAGGGCGCCGTTAAACAAACGCTCCGGATCAAGGAAATTGTGCGTGGCTTCTTTTTGTGAGCCGGAGAGGAAATTGAGAGATATTGGACGGGGGCTAACGCACGCCGTTCATCCATAATGCACTGGGGCTGTCCGTCAGCCACTCCATTTCCTGAGACTAGCGCGGCGTGCCTAATCACCCGGGGCTGCTTCCTCACACACACACACACACACACACACACACACACACACACACACACACACACACACACACACACACACACACACACACACACACACACACACACACACACACACACATTGAGGCAATCAGATTATTATCAGGGGGAAGAAACATCTGTAAAGTTAGGAGAGTTTAATGTTCATCATATTTAGGAGTTGGATTATAAATAGATGTTCCTCTTTATTAATGGTTTATTACTATATAATCTAAATGACATTAATACACAATGTTCTTCACCATAACTTAATAAAGCCATTAGCTCATGGTTCATACAGTTAAATATAAATATATTGTTTTAATTGGATTCTTATTTCTGATTCATCCATTAGCAAACATTGTGTTAACTTAATAAAGCCATTAATAACAATTTATATAATCTATAAATAGCTTAGATTAATAAGCGAGGTTTATACATTTTTAATTTTGGCTTCATCAAGTTCCATTTTCTTCACAAAATGATCATGTTTATTCACAATAAAGCTATAATAAACATATAAACCATAGTAATGTAGAGTAAGGTTACCTTTGGCTTTATTAAGTTAATACTTTCTAGTTTGGATCAATAAAGCCTTTTTAAATACTTTATCAACTAAGCAAAGTATTCATAACTTTAAACCTAAACTATTTCATTGATAATAAAAGGTTTATACACTGTTAATTCTGGTTTTATCAAGTTAAATATTTCTATTCCTGATCTTTAAACATCCTAAACAAATGTTTAACTTTATAAAGACACAAGTAGACTGATGAAATAAAATATAAATAAAACATGTCTTATTAAGGATTAATAATGTGTATCTTACAAGTTAATACATAATGTATTCATTGATATCAATAATCCAACATCAGTTAAACATGTATTAAATACTTTAATACCTCAATGAGTAATTATTTATCAAAGGTTTATCAGTTGACTTTATAAATCATGTATTCATTGATATCAATGATCCATCAACATTAATAAACAATTCACCAACCTCATGAAGCCATTATAGAACCCGACGAGTAATTATTTATTAAACATGTATCATTATTAAAGTTATATTACTTACGTATTAATAATAAACAATTTGTGGACTAAATCAAATCAAAATAAAAACAAACTCTAAACGTAATATGAAGTTATGTTACTAAAGCTATTAAGTGAATCACTCTTTCCAGTTTATTCTACCTTAAATTATAATAACAATTTATTTAGTAAACTTAAAATTGTAGTTAATTTTAGCACATTAATACATCTTTTTAAAATTCCTTTTACTAATCTTTTAATATTAGCAAAGAATGGATTATCTTAAAAAGCCATCTAAAAGTGTATATAAATTGTTACGAATGGATTTATTAAGTTAATAAATAGAGTAATAAGTCGCACTCCTGATCTCCAAAGGCACCGATGAACAATTTATTAACTCAAAGCAATTAGAACTCATTTATAAACCCATAGTTTCTGGGTTTCCACATTTCAAATTGTGATATAAATGTGTAATAAATCATTTATAAACTATAATCATCAAAATGCTACAACACAGACTTCCTCCGCATCGACGTTCCCCGCCAACGCCTCCGAGGCCGCCGCCGCCCCCCGAGGTCAACGGGGGCCACGCACCATCAATACTCTGACGCCCAGATCCATACCTGTGTTTACCTGTGGCCCCCACCGCCTTGTTTACCTGTGAGTTCACTAATTAAAATAGATTCACAGGAGGAGGCCCGATCCTTTAGAAGTGACATCGATCCCCCGGTGAGAGAACGCAAAGGCGGAACTCTGCTGGCTCCTCTCGCCGGATGATGCTCCCCCGGATGATGCACCCTCTCTCTGCAGCATTGAGGACGCCCCCCCCCCCCCCCCCTCCTCCTCCTCCTCCATCCTTTCCTTCTCGGTGTAAAACTTTGAAAAGTCCTCGACGTGAAGGACGTCAGTTAGGGGCCCGCCGAGGTGGAGGAGGGGGGGTCGAGGGGTGGCAGGTGGAGATAATAGAGAGGGAGCCTCTAACCTCGTCCCAAACTGTCCGTCTTCATAAATAAAATGAGATAATTATTGAGCGAACAACGTTACGCGCCGGCGACGCACTCGCTCTCCTCCGCCCTCCCGCGCGGCGCGGTTGTAAATCTCGACAAACGCGGCGCTTTTGGACATTAAGTGCTCGCTAAGCACAGTGGATGCATCATATTTCAAGAGCAGGCGTTGTGTGGGTGAGGAGCTGGGGGAGAATGGAGTGTAATGGTTATCCATTATCTTACACGGCATTCGGCGGCAATGATCATTTTCAAGTGACTCATTTCTGGAAGTACCGATCTGTCGGCCCTCCGCGAGGAGACTCTGACGGCTAATCCACAACAACCACCCAGAGGTCATTCGCCGCGGCGGCGCCCAGACACTCGGCACAAGAGAACGCTGCAGCCTCCCTCATTATTCAAATACGATCCTCGGGAAGAAGATCCGCCTCGCAAACAAGCGGAGCGGGCGAGTCGCGAACGTGAGCGACGCATCGACAGATGAATCTAGGAGCTCAACCATGAGATGCTTGTCACGGGAATTAAATGGACATAACACAACTACTGTAAATATAATTCTCAATTCAATTCAGTTTATGTGTAGAGCCCAGTTTCACAAATTATAAATTTGTCTCAGAGTGCTTTACAATCTGTACACATAGACATCCCTGCCCCAAAACCTCACATCGGACCAGGAAAAACTCCCAAATAACCCTAATAATAATAATAATAATAATAATAATAATTTCCACTTATATAGAGCTTTTCTGAATACCCAAAGACGCTTGGTATATATAACATTTTTTTAATAAAAAGCTTCAATAGTATCCGTAAAGAAGTGTTATTATTCAGTCCTGTTCTGTTGTTCTGCCGAGGTGTGTGTGTGTGTGTGTGTGTGTGTGTGTGTGTGTGGTGTTTGTTTGTGTGTGTGGTCTCGGCTCCACATGAATGGTTACTTAACACCACACTGATTTCCCCTCAGCAGTTAGAGGGAAAAAACCAGCCGATGCTCAATGATGCATCGCCGTGTTTGTTGCCGCCAGGCTGGTGTGTGTATGCGTGTGCATATGTCAGTGTGTGTGTGTGTGTGTGTGTGTGTGTGTGTGTGTGTGTGTGTGTGTGTGTGTGTGTAGCTGGCACGTAGACAGAGCCCAGGAGTGACTGCCGGAGTGTCACCATCTGTGGATGCATTTATGTCTGTCTGCACTGGGCTGCGTGTGTGTGTGTGCTTATTTATATGTGTGTGTGTGTGTGTGGGTGGTGTGTGTGTGTGTGTATGTGTGTGTGTGTGTGGGTGGGGAGTCAGACAGTAGACTGGACCGGGGCTCGCAGCAGACAAACTCGGTGCCAAATACTAAACTACTATGTAAAATCGGACCTTTCCAGATTTGAGATAATACTAAAATAATAATATAATAAATATATATAATAATAAATGTTTCCCTACGCATTGTCCGAAAGGAGCTGGGGAAAAAAATAGATTAATATGTATTTTTTCATATGTGCTGACATTTTATTAGCTGATCGTGGTTTGATCGCCGTGGCGAGTAAATAAATAAAAAGGAAGATTTTTAAAAAGCAGGGGACTCGAAACCCTTGGCAAGCAAGATTAGAGTTCAGCAGCAGTTGGTGGAGATTAACGCAAGGTGTGTGTGTGTGTGTGTGTGTGTGTGTGAGAGCGTCCAGCCTGCGGTGGCTGTGTGGATTACTGAAGGGCCCTGGCTGGATAACCTCTACCCCCAGCCAGGATCCTTCCTCTTGCATGTGTTGAAGTGTCGCGTCCCGCCCTCCTCATACGAGATCTGGTTCTCTCAGCGCCGCCCACAAAAGAAGGACGCGTGAAGAATTGAGGCTAAAGTTCATGTTTTTTCTGACGTTGTAGTTGTCCGTAATCTCGTCGCCACACCTCTGGTTTAGCGCGACGTGAAGACGTCCGCACTCAGACTCCTCCTCCTCCTTTTGTTCTGGACCCACGAGGCCGTGATGCTGCAACTCACACAGGTTGTCTAAACAGTCACACAGAGGATCGATGCGCCCGATCGATCGGCGGCATTGAGACTGAACGGGTCGAGGAGGGCAGCCTCACTCACACACACACACACACACACACACACACATATAATATATATACAGCCGCTGAGCATCTGGGGTGGTTTACAATACAAATATTGGCGAACGCCTGTATTCAGATTCGTGAACACACGGCGGATTCAGGTCCCGTCTCGGAGTGAGGGCGTCCAGTCAGCTCCGGCAGCTGAATATCAAGCCGGCCGCCGCCGCCGCCGCCGCCGCCGCGTCTCCTCCGCGCTCCACTGACACCGTCGATAGCGCTGCATTATTCATGGCGCCGGCCTCTCCTCTCGCCGAGGGCTGGATTTCAAGCCTGTCCCAAACTTTACGGGGGTGCCGGCGGGACGCGTGACACCTCCGACGACTGCTTATCGTCAGCGAAAGATGACAACGCGAGGCGCGGCAAAGGGCACGCCGCTGTAAAAGGGAGGCTCGGTGAAGGGGGGAGGGGGAGGGGGGAGGGGTTAGAAAATTCAAAGGAGGATTTGTGGGTTTTGGCGAGTCTGACACGCCACGTCTTCAGCAATGAGACGCCGCCGCCGCCGGCAGCTAAAATAGGCCCCACTCTTGACAGGTAAAGTACATATTATGACTCCCTTGTCAGCTCCTCTTGTTTTCCATCAAGTCAATAAACACGGATCACAAAGTTTACATGAGAACCTGAAGGGTCCTCTTTTGCGCTAATAAAAGGAAAACACAATTTCAAATGTCGGCTCATACGTGTTTGCTGATTTCCATTACACAGACTAAAGACATCAATTAGCTAAACTGTGTGAGTGGGGGGGGGGGAAAGAAAGGAAAAGAAGACAGTTATTTGGAGTAAATCAAACAAGACGCAAAGAGAAACCAGAGGCGATACAAAAAACACGTCAGGCTGCTTGATATCAGATCTCTGGAGGAGACATTTGATGGGCACCGATGAGCAGAAGGCGTCTCGGGAGGATTGGATAGAGGAGAGATTTAATGTGATCATAGGGGACGCTCATCTTTCAGGGAACGGGGTAATAATGAGCAATCAATAACGTCCTTAACAGAGTTAGAGCGAGTGGCTGACAGCAGATGTAAGGCTGCGGCTAACAGCCTCCGTCTGATCTCACATTACTGGGCTCCAGCGCTCACGGCACATGCGTGTAGCGGCATATGGACCGGCACGCCAACATATGGACACACGAGTCCTTTTGTTTTTTACCCCCCACCCTCCTCTATCCCCCACACACACATGTACACCATCCCCCCCCCACGCACACACACACACACAGTCCTCAGGTGACATCCGCCAGCGGCGTGTCATTGTGGATCGATCGATAGCTGTAATCACATTCAGAGGCGATGAACACGGTGGCGAGCTCTGTGGACTTTACTTTACCGGCGAACTGACAAGACGCGCTTGCTAGATTCATTTTCGTGGTATTTGCACGTTAATAGAAAAATCTAAAACACACGCATTATTTATTGACGAAGTAAACAAAGCTCCGAACTCTGCCGTCGACTCGGGTCGGGTGTCAAAGGACGACCTCTCCTAATGTGTAAGTGCTGAATACAATACCAACCTCATTACTGAAGCTAGCTAACTGTTAATAATTAATTATGGCTGTCACTTTTTATTCGAAATTCAAACTATCATTGTAAAAAGATCCATATATATCGGAGATGTAATGATGATGAGCTCAAGTTTTGAATCCTGTATCTCGCACTCCGAGTCACCGTCCGCCATTGAACCGCTACCCATCTACGCCATATATAGCTCTCTTAGCTAACGCAAACCATGTGAGGAAGCGATTCAGAGGGGGGGGGGGGGGGGGAGTACAATAATGTTTGTTTACACTTGACGTTAGCCTATAGAGTCCTTATTTTTAACAATTAGCTGCCACAAGATTGGCCCTCTGTAAATATTTTGAATACAGAAACAGGTAAAAAGTGATCACTAATCATCATTAGATTATATTTTTCGGATTTAGCAGATCAGGAAAGGAACCGGTTTGGCTTGTTTGGCCAATAAATAAAAACTCATAAAATTATTTAAATGGTCTTTCAAGTGTTGATAGAGTTTAGCATCATAGAAAATGAATAAAACCAGGTAATTATGGTATTTTTACAAAGGAAATCTAAAAGATTGCAGAAGTATATTCTGTGTCTGGACTAATCCTGTAATTGTCTAACATTTTAGTTCAATAAGCGAAATGACGTCTTCTGGCTTCTGAGCCAGAAGACGTCATTTCACCAAACTGCAGTTTTTTGTCTTCCCGTTAGCTAGGAACAATTCCGTTCATTCAACTACAAAACCGCTGAAAAAAATGTCAAATATTTGATAAGGATCTGGACATTCCGTCATGTGACCTGGGTGTAGCGTGCAGAGAGCTACTCAACACGTTAAGAAGCTGTCAATAAAATCTCTTAGCCCCTAATAACCTTTTGCTTTGACAAGCCGAAACATCAGCGGAAACATTCTTCACCGCGCACTTAACATCACTGCATGTTTTGTTGAGCGCGTTGTGAACGTTATCGGCAGCAACCATCACGGCCGTCTCGGAGAGCGTCTCCACTCCGAGTCACGGACAGAAAGGTGGATATTTTATGCCTCCCTGTTCACTTTTCTCCATAACGGCGTGGATGAGCGCTGGCAACTTAATGTACTTCCAGTGCAATATTTCTCACAGCAGACGCAGTTAGAAACTCCTGTTTTCACTCTTACTAAATAAATAATTACAGCTTTATTACTGTGTGGCGCAGCTATAACCCCGAGGCCGACGCAGGGAGCTCTACCTGTTTGTCATGCGGACAGAAAACACAACCTCCGAAAAGACAAAGAATCAAGTTTGGGGAACAGGAACAGGAACAATATTTCGACGCTTTCCTGTTATGCGCCGAATAAAAGTTGAGAAATATATATATGGAGAGAGAGCTGAACGTCTTCTGGTGAAGATGGGAACATGATGAGGTAGAGAGGTGGAAGAGCAATGGAGGGGTAAAAAAAGGGTACGATTCGGCAGTGAGAAAAGGGCGTGCGGTATTTATCGGAGAGATGAGCCGTGACATAAGATAAGGAGCGACTCCGCTGTCCTTTCGGAGGGGGAATGTCATTCCGCCACCGAGGTCCCGAGGGAGACGAGTCGAGGCCGAGGGAACGAAGAGCGGCCTGGAATTAAGGCCACGTTTTATTTTTAAGTTTGTTTCCCGCTATAGGTGGAACCGTTCCTTCGCCGTTGCTCGTATGCGGAGCAGCAGCTCTCCGGTACCGGATCGACTTCGAGTCGCTTTCACGCTGTAAACACAGGGTTCTTACACATTTTGACCAATGGATTTTCAGGACTTTTCCATGACTTTAAAACAAATTTCCATGACCAAACTGAAATCTCGGTATGAACATGAACAATTTAGAAAATGTTGTGTATCGAGAGCGTACGTCGGCTTATATTTTGAGCGTCTTTCTTTAAAAAAAAAATCATATTAATTATTTCAAACTCGGCGTAAATGAACATGTGATTATAACAAAAGTCCATGACTTTTCCAAAACTTTTATGATTTAAGTTTTTTTCCATGACTTTTCCAGGCCTGGAAATAACCATTTTAAAATTCCATGACTTTTCCAGGTTTTCCATGACCGTACGAACCCTGTAAAATATATCGCTGTCGCAACAAACGGACGCGGATGCGTCAAGAGGGTTTCGAGCGTCTCTTAGCAACGGCACAACGCTCCTCCTGACGGTTTCGCCGTCCAGCAAATCAAAATCTAATTCGGTGTTCATTCCGTACACGGCACATGTTGACAGCCCCCCCCCGCCTGCATCCCCTTCGTCACGGATCGCGTCTTTAGCGCCGGCGTCCATCGGGTTGTTAGTGGCGGCGAGGCTGCGGGGGCCTCTTATCTCATCAGTCGATCGGCGTGCAGGAAATGAGACGCGGCGCCGCGATGCTGCCGCCGCCGCACCGTCGTCCGCCGAGGCCACAGCAGCCCAATTACCTTACAGCGGCACAAAAAACAGGGTTTGCAGTGGTTGGAATCAAATACGTGGCGTCTACACAGGCAAAGTCGTCCAGAGAGGGAAACCAGACGAAGAGGAAGTGACAAACTTCTTGCAGCCCGGACACAAATTAGCATTTATTATTTTCTCTAATCCCGAGTGCGTGTCTGTGTTTGTTTCCGATGCAGCCGCCTCGTATTAATGTACTTGTTTGCAGCCTCTGTCTGTCTGGAGATGGAGATGGGAAGAAGAAGAAAAAGGGCGAGAGGGATGTATGAAGAGATAGAGAGAGACAGAATAGGAAAGACATACGCTGAGAGAGTAACAAAGACTGAAACACATAGAGGGAGGAGGGATGCTGATGTGTGTGCTGCATCCCAAGGGATCACTTACTCAGTATAGACACAGTACTGGAGGACAGAGCACAGCAAGGGTTCACTGGCCAAAATATCTCCTCTTCACACACACACACACACACACACACACACACACACACACACACACACAATCCCTCCAAGCAATATTCCTGTAAGCACTTGTCCACCGAGGATAACCGCATTGACTGAAGTGGAGTCAATGTAAGAGGACGATGTCGGAGGACACACACACCAAAAAACAACAACGCAGGGATCAGGAGAAAAGCATCAGGATGAGGAGTGTCCACCTGGCCGGCGTCCAGGGGAATTAAACAGTCTGTTTACCGCGCTCAGCGCATCAGCAGCGCCATGTTAGCCTAATGGCACGGACACAAAGCCAATTGATTTGCGGACCAATAGACCTGTCCCACGGCACAGGCAGATTACGGAGATCACTGGCTCTGCACCGAGCAGACAGCGTGGGGCGCTGGAATGTGAACGGGGTTTAGCATGCGTCGCATATATATATTCATATTTATATATTTATATATATATTTATATATATATATATACATATATTCATATTTATATATATATATATATATATATATATATATATATATATATATAAATATATAAATATATACATGGGTAATGACGCGGTTTTGGGTGGAGCCGTGATGTTTCCTATCAGCTCATCCATTGCCTGTAAGGCATGGTCTCTTTTGCCTCTTTGTAAACCCTGTTTTTAAAAGGTGCTATATTAATAAAGTTAATATACCGTCTTAAAAAGTATGAGAAATTCTACTGCTCAAATACGTAATTCAGAGCAGTGATAACAAATTGGTTAAAGATCTGGTTTGAGAAGAAGGTGTGGTTGGGATTAAAATTATTACTGATTTAATAGTGTTTGTTTTGACATTTGTATTTAGTTTTATTGTAAAGCAATATTGAATATTCATTGCTTATTCAGGTTATATGTTGATATGTTAGTTGTTTCTTATGATAGTTGTAGTTTAGTTTAATACATTTAGTTTTAGGTGCACTGATGGGCACCTGTGGTTATATGTAGAGGTGGGGAGGCACAGGACCAGCATGCACCAGGGTGATAGTTTTTACCAGCATCAGCAAAAAGAGGAAGTGTCAGCGTTTATTTAAATGAATTTGACTTCATTACATGACAAGTGGCGTTTTTTGTATTATTACTGATCGCTCTGTAATGTACAAACTTCTAGTATGCCATTAGGACTTTAAATATACCGTTAGCTTAAAGCGCAGCGCTGTAGCGCCGTGGCAACGTCGCGAGCCACTTCCCTTTGTCTAAGTAAAGTCTTAAATGTGACGAACTTCAAGCTTAACACGACTCTCTTTTGGTCCTTCACACTCAACAGCTGTCCAGATAGCGTTCTTAGCTAATGCTGGAAAATAATCCTGAAGCAGCAGCACAGACTAGAAACTCAAGACTTTCTGTTTTGTTATATGAACACATATACAAGTTGTATATTTACTTGAATTTTAAAATGATGATCAAATGTGTATATATATATATATATATAAAAACACACATACAACAATTAACCGTTATATCCAAGCTAGTTCTCATTCAAATGAGTAAAAGAGGAGTTTATTTTCTGTTGGTCGACTCGGTTCAGCCTCATTGTTCACCACCGTTTAGTCCAGCTTTGGTTCCCCGCTGCGGTGAAGTTGAACACCAACAACATGCACAAACGGTTCATACCTGAAATGGAAATGTGGAATTGGGAGTTCAGCGCGTGACATTTTCCCAGAAGGATCTAGCTCGGCCGCATGCCCGATGCCCATTTGCGGCATTAACAGTGCACACTGTTCTAAATTCAATGTTACACCCGACAAAAAAAACTAAAAAACTGTCCGCGGGACAATGAAAGACCACACACACACTTGGAACTACAGTTGTCCGAGTGTACGGCCGAGGAGTGAGAATAATCCCACATTCTCCACAGTGTTCACTCATGTCAGTGTCCCGGTTGATAAGCATGAAAATCCATTTATCTACAAAGGAGCTGTGCGCTCCACACTGGACAATGTCTCTTTCATGGTCCCCTTGCAGGCCCTTCTTTTTGATTTTTTTTCCCATCCACAAAGCTGCCCGACGGACTCCTCCACGTCTGTAATAGGCCACGTTCATTTGATATGGACACATCAAGGGACATATCGCCGTGGCGATTCTGCCTTCAAGAGGAGTGGGGCTGCTTTCAGGAGGCGGAGACACAGAAAGAACAATGGACGAGTCACAGAACAAATAGAGAGAGAGATACAGCGCTGGACGGGAACACCGGGACACGAAGACTGGCATGGAGAATCACAGGGACCCACAGGGACTAACAGAGACCACCAGAGACCCACAGGGACTAACAGAGACCACCAGAGACCCACAGGGACTAACAGAGACCACCAGAGACCCACAGGGACTAACAGAGACCACCAGAGACCCACAGCGACCAACAGAGACCACCAGAGACCCACAGGGACTAACAGAGACCACCAGAGACCCACAGCGACCAACAGAGACCACCAGAGACCCACAGGGACTAACAGAGACCACCAGAGACCCACAGGGACCAACAGAGACCACCAGAGACCCACAGGGACCAACAGAGACCACCAGAGACCCACAGGGACCAACAGAGACCACCAGAGACCCACAGGGACTAACAGAGACCACCAGAGACCCACAGAGACCCACAGAGACCACCAGAGACCTACAGAGAACCACATAGACTACCAGAGACCAACAGAGACCCACGGAGACCCACAGAGACCCACAGGGACTAACAGAGACCCACGGAGACCCTCAGAGATCCACAGAGACCCACAGAGACCCACAGAGACCCACAGAGACCACCAGAGACCCACAGAGAACCACATAGACTACCAGAGACCAACAGAGACCCACAGAGACCCACAGGGACCAACAGAGACCACCAGAGACCCACAGGGACTAACAGAGACCACCAGAGACCCACAGAGACCCACAGAGAACCACATAGACTACCAGAGACCAACAGAGACCCATAGAGACCCACAGGGACTACCAGAGACCAACAGAGACCCACAGAGACCCACAGTGACCACCAGAGACCCACAGAGACCAACAGAGACCCACAGAGACCCACATAGACCCACGGAGACCCCCAGAGACCCACAGTGTGTCCTTATCGCTCAGCTTTCCCTCTTCCTGTCCGGACTGCAGGAGGATGGGGATCCAGAGGCCTCGGAGGAGAGCCGTCAGATTACAGATTAGGAGGTGGGGAAGAGGTGGGATTAAAGAGGGCGTAGTCAAGTTGAGTCCGGGGTATTGCACTGTGAGGCAGGAGGGAAATGTTCACAAATATATATAAATCGACTCTCCTGGAGATTGTTATTGAAGCACTTTGCTCAGCGGTCGATGCTCGTCGGTGCCCATCTAATCCATAATTGTGTAAATGAGGTGCGCCGAGCTTTACAACACAAGACGGACACACACACACACACACACACACACACACACAAAACAACCTCTGAGACCGGTATCAACCACGCCGCTCTGTCTTAACCACCCTCTGGCTAATGCGGCTAATGAATGAGAGAGCGCTAGCCGGCTAGCGGCTCTAATTCTCCTTCACAGGCGATCGTGTTGCAGCGAGACGGATCGATACCATTTGCTCAACACACAGGAGGCCCGGGGATCTATAAAAGGGCTTTTATTGAGTAATTAAACACCCATTACTGTCCCGCGCTGCCAAACAATAAATTTGATCAGCCTCTCAGGCGCAGATCCGGCCGTGATTAATACTCAGTGGATGACATCAAGGACCGCTGACATGTCGCTAAGTCCCGTCTCCGGCGCTCTGACGAGGGTCCCGCCGCGGCCAGGTTGCCGAGCGTGCGGCCAGAGGGGTTCTGCGGTCCGGGCCGGTCGGGGATCCGATCCCACGAGGTCCACGCAGCGCTAAAGAGAGACGTTGAACCTTTGTTCTCCCGTCTGCCGTCCGGACCGTAACCTTCTAAAGGCTGGCGGGGCAGTTAGGTTACTATTTAACAGAGCTTCCAAATGTCATTTTGATCATATTTTTAAATCATTCATATTCAGAATTAGTAATAGCGGAGGCGTAAAAGTACAATTTGAGGCCGTTTATGGAGAAATTCACTCAATATTGGTTTACAGGTTACTTTATCAGCCACTGTTACATTTTTATAAGCAGTGTATATGCCACCATAACAATACTATTTATAACACCACAATGTAGCTGTAAGCATTTATAAGTGTATTGAAATAAACCATGTAATGAAGAGTTTATATATATATATATTTATATATATATGTATAAATATATATATTTTTATATATATGTATAAATATATATATTTATATATATGTATAAAACCAATACAACTTAAATAAATGTAAAACTTTTAACCTGTACATTAATAATGTATGTATTTGTTAATATATATATTAATGTATTTATTTATATAAATAAATGATAAATGTACAGGTCTAAACTTGTACATGTATTTAAGTTGTATTGGACCAGCATCCTTCAGATAACGGAGGCCGTTCCCAGCAGAGCAGCAACACTGTCATGTCACATTGGTCTCTACTGTCCACCCCCCCCCCCCCTAATTTCCCAACGTCTTTTTCCACACTTGCACAATTCAAGACCCCGGCGACAATCCCATCCTTGTTGCAGCATATTTAGCGTTGTTGAGCCAACAATATGGCGTCTGGGTGATTCTCCGAAAAATATGAATGGCCCATTCACGGGCGCTCAATGGAGTCGCTTGGCAGTGCCCCCCCTCCTCCCCCTCCTCCGTGCTCAAAACAATATTCCACGCAGCGGTCTTGGCACTCCCCCCCCCCTGAAATCAACAAAAGACGAACTCGAAGCCGTCCCCGAACCCCTCCGCAGCATTAATCCTCCGTGAGACGCGGGAGCACTCGGCACAAGCGGAGCGCTTTAACGACAACGGGCAAATCATACGGCGCTTTGTGAGATTTAGGGGGTACAATAGCACTCGGCTTCCAAAGCACACATTAGCGAGCATGTCATCGGGACCCCCCGGGAGGATTCGAGCAGCCTGGAGGGCTTGTGTGGTGAAGAGGATAAATATATGTTCCCGGGCATGAAGATGGAGCGCTGCCAACGCCTCCTCCGCGCCGCGCTGGATTACGAGTGTGTGGAATACATTAGCGCAATAATCTTCTGAACGCGCGCGCTAACCCCGGCACACTGAACCCATTTGGCTTGTTAAGCGTACACATCGCAACGCTCCCCAAATCAATTCACCACCGGCTAACGGACGCTCCGCAAAAGGTGCGGACGGGGGAAGAGATTCTCGGCCTGTTTTAATAATTTCACAACAACAACAACAACAACGACGAAGGGGGAAAAAAAAGCCCAAACATACTTGTTATAAATGTGCGGCGCTTGCAGCCACGCTGACCTCTGAGTGCTAAACAAAACCGACCGCGGACGAGCAGACACCCACTCAAAAGTCAATAGCATGCGCGCCTCCTCTTCCTCTCGTATGGTTAATGCATGACGCGAGGTAGAGGAGGCCGTCGGGGAGAGGAGGCGCTCATTATACGCCGCGCGCTGTCATTAGCTCGCTAGCACATGTGTCCACGCTGCCGACGGAGCGGTGCTACATCCTGACGCTCTCGCCCCGCTTACAGTGGGGGGGGGGCGTACACACACAGTTACAAGCATGCACACACACTCACACAATCACAGGGAAGCACACCGACAACTCCGACAACGCTACGCTAACCCATTTTAATGCAGTTTTTATAAAGACTTTTTTTTCTTATGGCACAAATACCAAAAAGTTCTCTCTCTCTTTAGGGGGGGGGGGAGTGGGGGAGTGGGTGTACTGTGGGGGGGATTTGTTGCTATTCCGAACTCTTCGTGTTTTCAGACGAAACGAGACGTCTTTACATCCGTGAACTCCGGGTAACGTATTTTTTGTTTTGTTTGGGGAAGACTTTTTTCTTCAACCGTGCGGGCGAAATTATTAATGTCCACTGCTTGTTAACGAACGTGACCTCGAGGCGCTCCGGGTTCGGGACAACCCGAACACGGCGCCGCACCTTCAACCCCCTCCGCGGCGCCGTTTAAACCGGAGCTGTAAACGTTAGCGACGCCGAGGGGAGCGGCGGCTTCTTAATGTCACCGGAGACGTCATCTCGGGCTTCGGGGACTTTCCATCGGGGTTTTTATTCGTTATCGTTACCGGACCAAAGGCAAGAAGCGGCTGATCCGCGGCGCCTGTCGACTGCCCGCCGCGGCGCCGCGTTAGCCACGGCGAAAGCTACGTAGCAACAGCCGTTTGTTGTCCGTCTCTCCCAGAGGCCACGGGCGGCTCAGTGATGCTGTGCCACACGCCCAGCCACTCAACATCCTTTGTGTCCGTCGCCTGGCAGCCTGCCAAGCCTCGACACACACACACACACACACACACACACACGCACGCACACACGCACACACGCACACACACACACGGCCGCTCTTCGTCGCCCCCGACGAGCCATTGTTCATTAACGCTCACGCACACCTTTTCCCGCCTCGCAGAAGATAAAAAAAAGTGTCTGACTTATTCGCCGCTCGCGCAGGACGCCTCGCTAATCAAGACGTTCAAGCTGAGCTGGGGGGGGGGGGGGGGGCAGCATACGGCCAGGATTGAGCCCAGACACAAAAAAAAAAAAAATCCAGCAGCGATCCAGAGATTAGTCAGATCCTTCCTCTGCTCCTGGCTGTCATTTTTCTTTGGCCCTTGTGGAGATATTTTTTTAAAATATATATATATATTTTTTTTAAAGGCCCTCGCTCCTCCTCCGCATACTAATGCACAATTTAACTTAAGACTTCCACGGCAGTAACCTAATTAGAGACGCCGCCATCTCATCTGACGGCACAATGTACAGGATAAGCCGCACGCCGCCGCGGCAACGGGGGAAGTCTTTTCCCGCCCGGTTTTTACTTCTTTTCTTTTTTTTGTGATGTGATTATCATATTTAACGCTTCCACACACGCTGAATGTTTTAATATCTACCGGTGAATCGGTAGATATTAATTGGGGATTGCCGGTAAAGAGTCAAAAAGGAGGTGAGCGGGGGTCTGCTTAGGAGTCAGAAGGGGGGGTGGCGGATCGCAAAGAAGGTAAGAGAGAGGAGGGAGGAAAAAGTTTTTAAAAATAATATGCAGCTTTGATTTCATTAAAACCGATGAAAAAAAAAAAAGACACGTTACATAAACCGGAGGAACTTCAAACACTCTGGTGGGTGGACTCGAGTTCAGAGAGAGACGATGCTCTTAGTGCTGGAGTCAACACGGAGATGGATTTAGACGAGTGTTGGGGGGGGGGGGTCTGAAGATTCGGCGACACTGATCTCAGATCGGTTTCGGCTGCTCGAAAGCTTCCCAGCTGTTTCCGCTGTTCGTCTGTTAGCTGGTCAACAAGTCGCTGAGCGTCGGCTTCGGTCGCCGTGACGACGCGCGGAACTTCAAGAGGAACTTCTCGCCGCTGACCTGTCACCGCGAAGAAGAAGCGTCCTCTTCGGGATCGCGGCGGCGAAGCTGGAAGTATCACTCCACCGCGGAGTGAAGTGTCCCCCCTCCCCCCCCCCCAACACCTAAGTACACCCATCAGATTTTGACTGGATAATAACCAGTCGGCACTGGGAGGACGACGCGAGTGAAGAATGAGTGTAATTTGCGAGAGAGCGTTGAAGAATATAAAATAATCCGCGGACCGACAACTGTCAGTCACTGCAACACTACCACCCCCCCCCCCCCACACACACACACACACACACACACACACAGACACACACACACACACACACACACACAGAAGCAGGAGAGGGGTGGAGGTTTGAGGACAAACCTGTTCGAGGGGCAAGCAGAGGAAGTTAGATCGGGGCGGGGGGGGGGGGGGGCACAATGACTCACGCAGCATGCGCTACAGTTAGCGGACACGCCGCCTTCTGGGACGGAGCGAGAGAGAGAGAGAGAGAGGAGGGGACCTAAGGGGACAAAGAGTGAAGTGGATGAGGGAGCGAGGAGACGAGACGGGCTGCCGCTGTCGAGCAAACGTGGAGGAGGAGAAGCAGGGGGGAGAGAGAGAGAAACAGACGGACGGGTGCAAGAGGGATTTGTTCTATTTGCATGTGTGTGTGTATGGGGGGGGGGGCTCCCACGGGGGTCCCGGGCTCCGGCTTTGGCACAAAAGATAACACTTAACATATTTGCTGAAAGATGACAACCCGGCGTTCTGAGGACGGCCCCTTTGTCACGGCCGTGTAGACAGGAGGGGCCCGGCGGACGCCGACACATCACTCTCTCTCTGTGTGTGTGTGTGTGTGTGTGTGTGTGTGTGTGTGTGTGTGTGTGTGTGTGTGTGTGTGTGTGTGTGTGTGTGTGTGTGTGTAAAATAAATATACAAATAAAATATCACAATACCCCCCCCCTCTAATAGTAAACATTACAGACTTGATAAGAAGTGTCAGGATAATTTATTTACGCAGATCCCAAGAAGAGGGAGTCGCTCGGCCACCCTCGGCTCTCTCTGTTCATTTGGACACACACACACACACACACACTTTATTAGATAAATAAAGGCAGAGCAAAGGGTTGCCTGTTTGTAGAGCACTTTCTCTCCATTCCTATCATCTCTCCTCTCTCTGTCCCTATTAGCTGTATCGTGGGGGGGGTTGTGTGTGTGTGTGTGTGTGTGTGTGTGTGTGTGGGGGGGGGGGGGTACGTTGTGTGTGTATAATGAGGGGGATTATTGCCGCTGTCACTGCAACCCGCGTGCACGGCGGACGCAGAGGAGGACGGATCTTAAGCAAACTAATAAGACTTGGAGGAATAAAGAGGCCGCTGAGTAGCGACGTTATTTACATCACACACACACCCACACACACACACACACACACACACACACACACAACCTGCACGCCCGGGCTGTTCTCCACTCACACACACACATTTCTAAAGCCGTGCACCGCATCGCTCCCCCATATGCTCCTCCAGAATGACAGCCGCGGAAAACAATTGAATTCCTCCCATAAAGAATCACGGCCAATCAAAAGTCAGACATTTATGAGAGGGATGCGCGACACGGCTGCAGAGTGTGTGTGTGTGTGTGTGTGTGAGTGTGTGTGTGTGTGTCTTGTGCAACACCTGAAGTCCGAATAGAGGCATTTGTTTTCTCATTAAAGGGAAAGTTTGACAGTGTGGACACACACACGCATCAGCAGGACGAAACAGCACATGACGTGGAGCCAGAAACTGTGTGTGTGTGTGAGAGAGAGAGAGAGAGAGTTCAAAGGTGAAAGGTTGAATTCTCACTAATAACAGCTACAAAAACCAAGAATGTGGAATCGTGGAAGCTCGGCCTGACAGAAAGAAAGCGTGTGTCGTCCCCCCCCCCCCCCCCCCCGATTATTCATCATAAAACTATCCGCTGCCACATTTCAGTGTGGAACAGCAATTTAGTTGTTTCTCTCTTTTCCACCATTGTTCACTTTCCTGCTCTGACACACAAACACGGATCTCCTTCTGAAATCCGACGGACCGTCTTCCCCTTTTCTTCCTGCTGCTACACAATAAAAATCAGGCAGCAAATAAAGTAAGCGAGGAGACATGAAGCGAACAGAATAAAGGGCGATACCGATTATAAATATGACTTAGAGGCCTGTGGCTCACGTCGACGAAGTGCCATCCCATAATGAGCGTGTTTTAATATTCAGAAGTCAAAATAAATCTCACACGAGTTGTGTACGGGTGAGTGTCGAAAAATAAGAGTCCTGCCGCATGGCCGTTTGGCTCTTGCGCGCAAGTTAGATTATCAATAAAAAATGAATAAAGTTTGAGAACTATAGATTATTAACGTATCATGAAGCCATGTGAAATTTATATGTAGCCCAGGTAGATTCATTTGGGATTTATCCTATTAAAATAAATATATTATTTGTTTTAATAAAGCTGACAGTATACACACACACACACACACACACTCACGATATGATCAGCTCCAGTGAAATAAATGTATTTGTTTTAAATACACTGAAGTCCCCAGCTTGTGGATCTCATCTGTGCACCTTGTAATACAATAATAATAATAATATGAACCACAGTAATAATTATAATAGTGAAAGGTGTAGAGTAAAATCCACCTACCATAGACGCTGCCGCTGCTGATCATCTCGTGCTGGAATGGTGAGAGGAAGAGGGAGAGGAAGAGGAGATGAGAGCATTGGAATTACAATTTGAGAAGAACAAAAAAAAAGAAAAATCCCCTTCAAGCAAGAAACAGAAACATGACTGACACTTTTTCTTTCTTTCTATTTTTTGGGGGGAGATAATGTTTCTATTTGCTGCTCGGACTCAGCCGGGAGACTCAATGGAGGAGAGGCGGCCAACCTACATGCATCTCATTAGAAAGTGGAGCCCGGGATGACAGGAGGGAGGAGAGAGGGAGAGAGAGAGAGGGAGGGAGGGAGAGAGAGAGGGAGGAGAGAGAGGGAGGAGAGAGACAGAGAAAAAGAACCAATCTCCCGGTGCTTGTTTAGAGTTCAAACCGCCGATAACGCCCTGAAATGTCTCCTAACGGGCGGCTGCGGCGGCTTCCGGTGTCCGCGGCTTCCGGTGTCCGCTCTCTTCAAGTTGACTCTTTTTAAAAAAATATTTAAAATGATTTTTTACTTTTTTTTTGTATCGAGTGCCGCACAGCCGTCCACACGTGAACACAGCGCAAGTCCCACTAATTATTATTATTATTATTATTATTATGTATTTCCCCCCGCGAAGCGTGTGAAACAAACCGCTATTTCCACGCGCAGGTGTCGTGCGCAAATTCGGGCAACTTGTTTCAAACGACACCGCGCGCGCGCGCGTGATTCCGAGGGTGGACGTGCACACTGCGGGGGCTGCAGCGGTCGTCTCCTCTCCTCCTCCGCCCGCTCTGAGCGCTCGTGTCCGGCAGCGGACGCGAGCGGACCCCGCCGAACCGCAGCGCTGCTTACCTGCTGGGGTAGCGACAGGTCGACCTCTCGCGTGGGGGTGGTGGTGCTGGTGGTGGTGCTGGTGGTGGTGCTGGTGTGGGAGGGTGTTAGGGTCGCATCGATCCCGTGGAAGGGTATGCTGCTGGTGATGAACGTGTTGTTGTTGTTGTTGTTGTTGTTGTTGTTGTTGTTGTTGTTTTAGCCGAGGGTTAAGCCAGGCTGCGCGCGAGCAGAAACCATCCCAAGTGAGCGCAGCAGACACTGACCACAGCCACTGCCATGTTGGAATTTCACCAGCCTCCAACAGCTGCTTCTTACACTGACCAGTACGCCCCCCACTGCGCATGCGTGCGACGAGGTAAAGAGGAGGGGTGGTGGTGATGAGGGAGGGAGGGGGGAGAAAAAGAAGAAGAAGGAGAAGGAAAAAAATCCAATTACTGCCCATAAGGTTATTATGGGCGTCCAGTTTGTGTGGCAGAGTGGTGAAAAAGGGGAGTCCAAATGGTGCGAAAGACGAGCCGGAAAGTGTTTAGAAGCCAAAAGGCTAAAGGAGCCAGTGCCCTGATGCACAATTATTAACACAGTAAAAGGAGACTCTTTTTCTCTTCTTCTTTAAAAGCATCTGCAGTTTATTTATTTATAATTACGTCGAGCTGGCGCCGGTGCATCTGTTGCTGCGTGCTATCAAGATGCTAACGGGTTTATTAAGAAGCCGTGCGGGCAGCGATGACACGCCCTCGCCTCTCAAAACCCCCAGAGAGGGACAACGGCCCCATATATGGCTCATGAGAGGCCCCCTGGAAGCCCCCGGGCCGCAGTTTGGGAACCCACTGAAGTGTACGGGAGGGGTGGGCACCACGCCTCCGAGTCTGCCCGGAATATGACCGCGTGAAACGCGTGATAATTATAGCAGCAATATGGAATTAGCAATCGGGAAGCCCTAATTAGAATGAAAATGTCCCAGTTAGACAGTTATCAAAGGGGGGGGGCAGATCCTTAAACAAGACATCAAAGACCACCAGCCCATTGTTCCTCGTCACACAAAAAATACCCCTTAATCTGGTCAAATGAAATGTTGAGGGGTTAATAAAAGGTTGTAAATAAAGTCACACACACACAAACAAACACACACACACACACACACACCTCGAGGGTCAACCGGTGGAACCAGGGAGCGCAATGCGTAGAAGGGAGGGTTGTTTGCCTCCTCCACACCCGCAGACCACCACCCTCACCACCACCACCCCCACCACCACCCCCACCCTCACCACCACCACCACCCCCCCCCTCACCCCAACCCCACCCTCACCCCCACCACCCCCCTTACCCCCACCACAACCAACTGTAATTAAATGTCCTTTCTTGCAATTCCGTCTAATTCATTTCCGCGTGTCACGCACATCAAGGTTCCGTTAGCAAAACGGAAAATGGGATTTAAAAGTCCACTAATCGCCGTGTAAATAAACTCTTTTTTTTTGTTAATTATTGTTTAGTCATCAGACCGAAGCTTAGATTATGATCGTCTTTTAACGCGTAAGAGAGGGAAGGTGTATTAGTCCGTTCACACACCGAGGTAGAACTCAAGTGTGTTGAATATGCAGCGTTGATGTGGCTAATCCCACATTCAATGTGTGTGTGACATATTTTCTGATTTGTGACAAACAGTGTGTGTGTGTGTGTGTGTGTGTGTGTGTGTGTGTGTGTGTGTGTGTGTGTGTGTGTGTGGTGGGAGGGATTTAACGGCGACATAAATCTAAATAGATTTTTAACTCATTAGCCATTGGAGAGGTAATGATGTAAGTCTGCCACTAATGAGCTTAAGCTCTTAATTGAATGGGAGTGTGTGTGCGTGTGTGTGTGTGTGTGTGTGTGTGTGCGTGGGCAGGATGGGGGTGGGGGTGTTGGTTTGGTGGGGGAGGAGGAGCACACATGCTCTCCACATAGGCACACACACAAGCAGAAATGCACAAACAAATACAAACACACACACACACACACACACACCTACAAATACAATCCCGCCTCCTCCGGTATGGTGTGTATGTGTTTTTCTCTCTTCGAAGAGTCGGGGTCATGTGTGTGTGTGTGTGTGTGTGTGTGTGTGTGTGTGTGTGTGTGTGTGTGAGAGTCGTAGTCACATGACCAGCTAAACTTCCCACTCCACACACACACTCAATGAAAGAACCGTCCCTCATGCGTTATGTATTAATTCACCGCTATAATTGATACGCTCTTCAACGCCGGGCCGAAACAAAGGCTTTTTATTTATGATTTAATTCACAATCAGCGGCCAATCAAAGGGCCCGCTGAGCGCCACCAATCACACCTCCAGATCCGCCACACGAGAGGAACACGCAGCACCAGCCCCCGGCGCTTTGAAGCCCCCTCCTGCAGGCGCGTTTCATATTTTGATTCATCTCCCCCAAATAATTATCGGCACTTAACCCGAGCCGCGTCGGCGCCGACGTAACGGCGTCGAAATCAATTTGGATGATGAAGAAAAAGCTTATAGGATAAAAAAAAAAGAAGAAGAGGAAGAAAAGTCCATTCTTTATTAACTGTGCATTTAGAGAGAGATTATGTTCCCTGGGTGATACAGGCGTTTATAAATGATGATATCCAATTTCTTAGTGTCTTCTATCAAATATGCCCCGGCATAAACAAAGGGGGGGGGGGGGGGGGGGCTACAATGGCGGGGAGTCTCAGAGCGGGAAATCCAGAGGGAGGAGAACGGGAGATTAGAAAAGACCAGATAGTGTTTCTCAGCCGCCCGAGATAAAGAAGAGGTAAACGTAGGAAAATAGAAGAGAGGGTGAGCTGTGTGTGTGTGTGTGTGTGTGTGTGTGTGTGTGAAGCCCGGGCTAACGCCCTGATGGGACGCGCCGCAGATTTGAGCCTATTGAGCATAAGCTGCTAAATTTGGCAATAAAGAGGAATGTGATTTACTGTAAGCTCCAGTGGGCCGAGAGCGACGCTGCCGGTGTGTGTGTGCGTGTGTGTGCGTGTACACACACGCACACACACGCACACACACGCACACACACGCACACACACGCACACACACGCACACACACGCACACACACACACACGCACGCCTGAGAGCATAAAACACACACACTAACAATAACTCACTCACTCTGTTACTGTCTCTCGCTCTCTCCCTCAGTCTCCCCACACACACACACTTGCGCGGCCACTCATGCGGCTCAGCGGCGGTGACTTTGACAAATAACCAGGAAGTCCTGGTGTTGGCTTAAAAACTCCCAACTTGTTCAGTTGCAATTCTGCATTTGTCCTGCTTTAATGGCTGTGGAAGTGGCTTTGGAGGTAATCTGTCAGTGATTGATTAGAGCGCCGGACAAATCCCCCTCGCCGGACACATTGGGAGGCTGCAGGCCGCCGAGAGAGAGAGGGAGAGGGAGAGAGAGAGAGAGAGAGAGAGAGAGCTCTGCAGCAAGTGGAGTTTACCGGTGCTGATGAGAATCCAACAAGTCTCACTGGATCACTCTCACGCCATAGATCAGTATGGAACATATTTTATTTATATATATATATATATATATATATATATATATATATATATAAATATATAAATATATGCATATATACATATATGCATTTATATATATATATATATATATATATATATATTTATATATATATATATCTATTTCTATTTATTTGTATAACATATATATATATGTTATACAAATAAATAGGTTCCCTATAGTACTCACGTTCGGGGTCAGTTCAGAGCCACGAGAGGTCGACCTGTTCAACACAACTCCACCAATATTCATCCAAATATGAGACTTTTGGTGGTGGTGTGGTGTAAACAAAAAGTACACAAGAACTTGTGGATTCACATGAACAGATTAGGAAAAATATATATTTATTATTATTACCTTTTTTTTAAAAGGGACCATGTACAGTTAAAACATAAATGTCACCATTTGATGCTCTGAACCAGATTATAGCTACACAGCTCATTAGCATATGTCATCCCTTGATAGACCATAACACACACTACTACAGTATGTATATATACTAAAAATAATAATACCTCATTATATAAATTCTCTATTGCAAGTTAAATGGTGCATTCAAGTATCAGGTAACAATATAAAATAGTTCATTGTAGGTGTGTCCTGTCATTGATATATTTTTATAAATAGTATATTTTATTTAAATGCTTTTGATACTGTTGATATATATATATATATATATATATATATATATATATATATATATATATATATATATATATATATATATAAAGTCAAGGATCGAGTCTTGTGCTTTTACTCATGTATTATGTATATATATATATATATATATATATATATATATTTATATATATATATATATATATATATATATATAACCTTTAGTTATATAAGTTTACCAAAGTTGAAGCTTTTTTAAATTCGCTCAATATTTTCTTTCTGGTTCTCATGGGGAGAAATTGCACCTTTTTGTTGGATTTATATATATATTTAAAAAATTCAACACAAATGTGCATATATATATATATATATATATATATATATATATATATATATATATATATATATATCATGTTATGATGAAACGTGGTGTCATCAGACTGTAACTTGTGTAATTGATATGAATATATGTTTCCCAAACCTCATCTGCTTCCCATTGGAGCTGTCGGATCCCTTCAATTAGACCCGGAGAGGGAGAACAGACACGCAGACATGAGTCTTAACATCCACATGATCCTCCATCTAGCTTTAAAAATGTTTTAATGGCTGCACAGATTTAATCAATTCTTCCACTTCACACGCTGTAAATGAACGAGTCCGCTGGTGATTACACTCACGATGTAATCATCGCTTTTTTATATGAGCTGATGACTGCGTTTGAATGTTTGGGGCTTGTAGACCAAGAGAAGCTGCTGGATATGCTGATTGTGAATATAAGTAATCAAGCCAAAACAATCATGACACCTACGTTGGTCCACCGGCCACGCAAACAGAAACAATGCTCATGTATTATTAATATGCAATATTACTGCCTTTTTTTCTAATCAGACAGAACTTGCGGGGGTTACTTGTAGTTCCTAGAGTCTTAAAAAGTAGGATGGAGCCAGAGCCTTCAGTTATCAAGCTCCTCCTCTTTTATGGAACCAGTTCCACCTTCAGTCACCTCATGTAGACTGCAGACTTTCCTCTTGATGGTTTTATAGTTAGACCTGAACCAGGTCCACCTGGTCCAGACCTGGAGATGCTGCTAGAGGCTGATAGGCTGCTGGGGGACGCTTAGGATACACTGAGCACCTCTCTCCTCTCCTCTTCTACTTATGGATGAATCTTCATCTCTCCATCACACATTACTCACTCTGCTTCCTCCCTGGAGTTCTTGTGACGTCACGTCTCGTAGGGTCCATTGGGCCTGGCTGGGTCTGATGCCCCGCCCACTCCTCCTCTACCTCCATCTGCCTGATGGACCATGGAGGTCTGGATCGTGGTCCATGCCGACTACCAACGATTCATACACTGTGATACTCATTGAATGTGTTGTAACTGTGTAATGATTCATTCTGGTCACATACGTCTATTCTTCTGTCCATCCTGCAGAGGAATCCTCCTCTGTTCTCTCCTGAAGGTTTCTACCTTTTCTTCCTGTGAACATTTTTTTCTTCTATTTCTTGGGAGTTTTTTTCTGATCCCATGTGAGGTCAAAGGTCAGGGACGTTGTACGTGTACAGATTGTAAAGCGCTCTGAGGCAAATTTGTAATTTGTGTATTTAAAACAAACTGAATTGAACTTGAAAAAACGTCTGTTTATTTTTTTCTTTCATAACCAAAAGACGAGCCAGCATGTCGAGGCTCTGACCATGAAAATGTTTAGCATGAATGTTAATATTGTGATAATTATTCTCTGCCCACCGCAAACCTGACTAACAAAATGGAATTCAATCAGAGGGTGCATAATGACAGTCATTATGAAAATAATGAATAAAAAAAAAAAAAGTAATAATGACATCCCTGTCTGTATTCAAACGTCTTTCTTTTTAACTCACACATCTCCATGGTGATCAGAGTATTTTTTTAATAATGTTCTCTCCGTTCTCTCAGCTGTACACGGCTGGCCCGTGGCCGCTTTAATCACATTGTTGATGGTAAACTTGTTTAATTAACCACTTGAGAGGTGGTGCTGAGTCCACGGCAGTGTGTGTGTGTGTGTGTGTGTGTGTGTGGTGCTGACCAGTCCGTTCTCACTCTTTGAAATAAGACAAATCTCCTCAATGTCTGACTAATGAGAACAATATAAACACGAGGGGGGAAACTAAACATCTCCCCGGGGTGTGGAGGAGCAGATTAGATGATCACAGTCTACAGGTTTGCTGAATGAAAATACAAGAATTGACTTGATTGCAAATGATCAGTTTAATACCGGCACTTAAATGCGACCCCGCACCTATTCTTCTACTTCTTCTTCTTCTTCTTCTTCTTCTTCTTCTTCTTCTTCTTCTTCTTGTCTTCTTTTATTACAATGACTATTAAGTGTGTGTTTGCTGTGTGCCGTCGTTTCTCTGAGCTTTTTCCTACGCAGGACAATGTGTGTGTGGTGGACCATGTCCTTGAGGTTTACTCTTTTGATTCAATGGCGCTCCACATGGATGGACTCAATCAGATACCTCAAACCCAGCGGAGGGTGATGCTCAATGGAGCCGAAGTTACACTGCAGCAAGCTCCTCGGAGAAAAAAAAAGGGCGGCCTGGTTCTCAGACAATGTTTACATGCAGAGACACTTCTTACCCCTGTAGAAACCGCAGAAAACCAGATTTTTTTAAAGTGCGTAAACAAAGCCATTTTGAACTTGCCGATATGTAGCGGCGCAAGCTAAATTGCTTAATTGTTGTTACTGGGCCGGAAAGGTGTTTTATGTTTTCAGTTTTCCATTGTGATCTTACTGTCTACTGTGATTGTAGAATATTTCTTGCATGAGCACATACACTTAAAATAAATCGTCTTTCCTTATTTTTATTACTACTTTTTCAACTGTCACATCAATTTAAATCAAAAAGATTCAACCGTGCATCCGAATCCTCGGGAGACGTTAAGTGCAGAGATCACGTCGCTAACTTATCCTAAAAATCTGATTTAGAGCAGATGTACATCTTGAAAAGAATCGGAGGGACGTCAGCAGGTGCAGCCGCAGATAGGCGGGCGCATCTTTTCAGAGTCCCGTCTCTCCAAACACTTACGGTGCACTTTCCCGGACAATAACGAGGAGCGGAGAACTGGAAATGGCCAACGGGGTTTCTGGCCCCAGAACCCATTACTTCTTGAATACCTCGAGAATAATGAAACTGGGCCAAGGTACGGCGGGGATGGAAAACTGTGCCGTTGGAGTGCACTGAGCCATTGCACATTTCTGTTTGAACCCATAACACTGCGGCCACGTGACAAATGATAGCAAACACGGAGCCCGAGTCCCTGGGAGGAGATTACAGTCAGCCGAGTTCAAACTGAAGGTGCGGTTTCTTTTTTCTCTCCTTCTGGTTGGAGGTTTTTTTTCACCGCTCATGTTATGTTTGTGATTATTAGTTCGCTCACTTCAGTTGACAAGAACCAATTTGTATTTCCGCAAAAAGCTGACGAGTTACCTCAAAGGAATAGTTAGACGAGAAGACCGAAACCAGTCTAATGTCTGAAAGCTACACGTGGAGCGAGAGCCCGTTAGCTCAGTTTAGCACACACCGTGAGCGAGAGGCACCAGCTAGCCGGGCTTTCTCCTAAATAAAAGCCTTTAGCACCTCAACAACTGACAAATTAAATGGTGTGTTCAGGACAGTGTGCAGGATGTCTGGATGCTAAAGCTGGCGCTAGCGCTTGGAGACCGTTAGCTTAGCATACGGCTTTCTACAAAATAAAATACATCTTGCAGCACCTCAAAAGTTCACAAAAGCTAACGAAAACGCAACACGTGTGATTATCAGAATCAGAATCAGAATCAGAATGTTGTTTATTGCCAAGTAGGTTTACACCTACCTGGAATGTTCTCTACACGAATATATGCAAATCAATTCAATTCAGTTTATTTGTAGAGCCCAATTTCACAAATTACAAATTTGTCTCGGAGTGCTTTACAATCTGTAACTACAATAGATGTCATGTGACCAGAAGGACAGATTTTGAGTTAAAACACATTCAATGAATATGACAGAGTGTATGAATAGTTCATGAAAAGACAGTTATGAACATCATACTCATATTTATGTTAATGGAGATGAATACATGCTACACACTGGCCCTTTATGATGTTAAATATGGATGTAAAAACATGTATTATTATTTAACCTAGCGGTTTTCTCCGGCTAACGGTATTCATGAGAACAAACGCCGAGCTATAAGCGTAATATTTAATGCATATACAGTAACAGAGAGATTTACTGTGGGACTAAATGTATTCAAAGTTTCTGTATCTCTTACCATATCAGAGTCAAATCCTCATATCGATTTCCTTGGAATAAGGAAATACATGTTGTTGCTCTCACAGCATGAAGGACGACCCAGAATATTTCTGCAGTGAGCTCACATGTCAATTTGTACTAGTTCTATCTGAGGAATGAACATTGGCTGGGAGAAGACTTCCCGATTGGTCATTTTGAACTAGGGAAGTACGTGTGCATGTCCTGACCTCTGCCCGTCGGTTCTTCATACTCGGCTGTATAACAAGACCATCACAGACCGACGGGAGGCAGGTCCCAGCTGCTCTACTCTTATCAGATCGGGCTGCGTGGAGTGAGACGCCTGGAGGAAGTATCAGTAAACAACGCTATAGGGTTCCAGCTGCTATACGCTCAGGCGCTCATGCAAAATTCAGCACTTTGTATGTGGACCGAGATGGAGCCAAGGCGGAAGGCAGGGGGTTGTGTTTTAACTGGTGAACCTTCAGAACTCGACCGTTCCCTCTCTGATTCTGGCGGAAATGTTTGCGCATTTGACCCGAGAGCGTGAATGAGGAATATTAATTGCTACGCTTACACACACAAAGAAATTCAAACAGTGGTTTCTATTTCTCTCGCTCCAGCCAGTTATCTCTCTCTGGCTTCCTCCCGAGTCCTTTAATGGCGCGACTTAACTCAACTGTAAATCTCTCCCCAACGGCTTATGGTTGAAATTAATGGCCCTGCCATAAGTGTTTGAATTTCATGAATTGTAATAATACTTACATCACAAGACACATGAAGTCATGTCTCCCTCTCTGCAGTAGAGATATGATACGTTTGAGAGGGATGCACAAAGTGGTCCCTTGGTACGGGAGTGATGTATTCTAATAGACTGTGCTGGCCAACCCTCGGGTGCACATATTCATGACTCATATTTGAAGTCTGCAGGACGTTTAAATGGGACATTAAGTGGCGGAGAAGATTAAAACACTGTTGGCTTTGTGGAATAACTGGGCCATTCACTGGTGGCCTTCTCTTCTCCCACAGATAACTGTGTGTTCCAAGCATTAAAAATAGATTTATTTGAGCTAATTTTTAATGGAAGGAAATATTAATTACGACGGTGCCGCAGCTATTGTCCATATTCTTGTTTGTGGAGATTTGAAGGGAACAATGTCTCACCGGGGGAGGCTTGTCCCATGGCAGCGGTCGTCTGTCAGCCAGGATACGGCGCTCTGTCAGGTCCAGCGGTGCGATGCTAACGGGAGAACGTCAAACTGTTCAGCCTACACACATTGATGAAGGGACTTCTTTTCAACACGCCTTAACAATGGAAAGCCACGAGTAATGTGAGCAGTTTGAAGATGTAATACTGGGTTATGATTGTCTTCCAATCTCAAAGTGGAAGCTAGCTAAGCTAGCTAGCTGGTGCGCCGGCTAACGCAGAAAATTAGCGTTGCACCGGTTCTCTCCACAACACAGGAACGGGATTCTTCCTTTAGATTACTGCCGAAATAAACACAAGTTTATGATTCTTGCACGTTTTGTTCAGTGGATGTTATCGTATAAAACACAACTTGGTGACTTTTGAAGAGCTAAAATAAAAGACACCATTTTGATGAGAGCTAAATTCTTTCTCACGCAGTGGCCCGGTTTAGGTTGATGTAATCATTTGTGAACTGGATTTTGTCAGCATTCACACACACAAGAAAGGCTGTCTCTTTAACGTGTATATTTACCCCCTCAGATTTCTTATTTTTAGCTTTTTAGGGACACTTGTAGGATCGATGTGTTCAAGGATCCTCGGTTAAAGAGCCATTTCACCAAGTTTCTATAGAGCATCTGCTGTAGAAACTTGTCTTCGTCCATCATGAATTCCAGTTGATTACCAACATGTTGGCATAAAGGCTCCAAGACTTATTTCAGATTCCTTTCAGACTCCTGAATAGCAAAAAAAAAAGAGAGCTAACGTTAAGTCATAAACAAACCACTCGACATGAGCGTGAGTCGACACCACGAGGCTGTGAAGGCGGATTAGTTTGGCACAACAATGTTTAGATATAATCGGATTTATTAATCGAATAATCAACTGCTTTAAGACACGAAATTAAACTTTTAAATTCACAAGATGTTTTTTTACTAGCAGTACCAACATTCATGGAAGGCCAAACTGTACAATATTGATAAATAAGAGCATAGATTGAGGCAAATACATTTCTTCACAACATTTTGAATTCTCATGGACAGTATATAAAGATGCCGATTTGAAAGCTTCATATAAGGTTAGGAAATGAACAAATGTGTCCATGTCTGTCATGATGATACCACAAACTATGGCCATTATCATCATTATAGGTGCATGGTGTTTGTCTCCGAGGAGGAGCGCACGATCATGTGCAACATTAAGTGTGTGTGTGTGTGTGTGTGTGTGTGTGTTTGTGTGTTTGTGTGTGTGTGTGTTTGCTGGAAGCAGGAGGACAGACTTGATGATCCCCCGTCTCCTGGTGACTGTGTGGAGCCAGCCAGCCGTGGCGAGGCTGCCATAACTACCAGTTGAGCTCTGTCAGGGAGATGACCCACTCTCTATTCAACAAGACCTGCCACCCTGACGGACAGACAGAGAGACCGAGGGAGAGCATGACGGACGGCAAGACAGGCGGGCGCAGGGACAAAAGACACAGCATGCGAATATTTTAACTCCGGGCTGAACGCGAGAACTCGCCGCCATCGCCACCCAGCAGCTGAAAAACGGAAGAAAACCGTAGGTGTAATTGGACCGCGCAGGTCAGGAGTCAGCGGTTTTATTTGAGGGCTAACACCATCCAAGACTAATTTGAGACAATGTGGTATTGTGCTTTTAACTAAGTTTCTAACCCGATCTGCATGGAGGTTCATTGTGCTTTTAAAGGAGACCTGCTGCCCTGCAAAAGGCCGCCTAATGGTTTTTCAAACCCACAGTATTACTTTAATGTACTGCGGATCAAAGGATAAAACAACCACTTGTGCAGATGAGGGGGGTGGGGAGAGAGATTATGAAGTGCGGGGAAGATTTGAGATTTTTCTTCATGAGAAGTCCATTTGGGTTCACGCAGTTACGAACGATTGTAGGCTGGCAACGATTAAAAGGCACTTAAAAGCAAATAACTGAGCACATTTATCATGCATCGTACCCCATACGATCTTTATCCATGGAGTTAACTTTTGCCCAATGAAATGTAAAGAAAATAACTCACGTTATGCAGAAGATGTATACATCAAGGCCCTCAACTGAAGTTCTGTGAGTGGCGATCCTCAAGTAAGAGTGGAGATGAGTGTTTCCAATGTTTTGGACGTGTGAATCCATGGAAGGGGGGCGGGGGTGGGGGGGACAGACCAAACGCTGATTGGGTTTCTCATTATAAACCTCCCGAGGATGCATGTGGCCGTGGTGTTTGTGTGTACTCGGGGGCACCGCTGCTCACCTGTGTGCATTAGCGCGTTCGCGTCGTCGCTGGTGTGTTTGTGTGCGATGGAGCGAGGTCGTGACCCGGGCTGGAGGCCCGTCCCCTGAGAGGTCGCCTCCGGCGTGGCCGACTAACACTACAAACAATTAAAAACCACTGCTGCCTCCATCCCCCCCGCCGTCCCCTCGGGGTGCGTTCGGTTTCATCCAGCTCAGGTTGGGGAAATCGCTGCACAAGACTCCAGACTCAACCCTCGGTATCTGGTCTATAACGATGCCGAGGATGGAGAGGCAGAATCGATACGGCTACAGCCTGTGGACCCAATGTGAAGACGGGAGGCTATTATTAGGACGTCCTTCTTTTTATATTTTTTTTACCACCTGAGCCACTTACACACTTAGGAAAGTCACACACACACAGACACACACACACACACATTACACTCAACTCCGCGGGAGCTTCTTATTTATCCCCAGAATTATTACAACATATCCCAAATATTTGCATAACAAAACCAACACTTTTCCTCTCTCTCTCTCTCTCTCTCTCTCTCTCTCTCTCTCTCTCTCTCTCCCTCTCTCTCTCGGGCGTGTCAAATTCACTTGAATGGAGGCGAGACTGCTGCAAAATTAATCACAACTTTGCAAGAGAACAAATAATTCAGACTCCTGGTCTTGCCTGATGCAACGCAGACAAGTGGGCGACACAGGCCGGGCTGTGGATCCAGAATGTGGTTGAATTAAAAGATGGGTTTATTTTTTTTATTAGCAGGGCGGACACAGTTTGTAACGCCCAGCCGGTAAGATAACCAGTCAGCCAACCGGTTATCTCTCTGGGCATATGCTGCGTCCGCTGCTCCAGAGCCCCGCTGTCAAAGCCATTGTGAATCCTAATGATCACAGTGCATCCCAACCGGTCCACACACACACACACACACACACACACACACACACACACACACACACACACTCGCCGGTCTTCGCTCCAGGGGTCCTGACAAAACAGGAGACGGCGGGGACTCGTCAGAAGACAGCGATGCCGGTGCGCTCCACCTGCTCACTGATTCTTACGCCTGGAGGAGCCTGAGGGCACTGCCATCACACACCCCTGTCCATGGCACACACACACACACACAGACAAAAAAACACATATAAATACATAAATCGATAGACACATACTTACAGGCACACATAAATCCACAATGCACATATACACCCTGCTCCCCTCGTCTCCCACTTACTTTACCTCCCACCTCTTTCTCTTCCTTGCATCCTTTCCCTGGCGCCCCCTCCATTTCGACCCTATCCGTATCCTGTTGTTTGTCCTCCTCGTCTGCCCCCCCCCCCCCCCCCCCACACCCACCCACCCAAGCTGCAGAATGCATGAAACAACACACACACAGACACACACACAGACACACACACACACACACAGACACACACACAGACACACACACACACACAGACACACACACAGACACACACAGACACACACCCTCACCTGTCAGGTAACATCAGAGAGGGGGAGAGCTGAAGAGACGTGACAGCGCGCTGAAGGAATCGTGAGCCAGGAACACAGAACTCTCTCCGTTCACCTCTGCTGTGCCGGAACACAACAAGCCCCCCCCCCACACACACACACACACACACACACACACCCGTCACCTTTGCAAAGGATCAGACCTGCTTGGAGAGCGTACTGGAGGACCTCCAACAGTCGGAGCAGCGAAGGCACGCCGAGGAGAGGAGGTAACGTATCCGAGTGTTTGCGAGGAAGTTCTGATAATCAATAGGCGCCGAGAGTACGTCGGAAGTGGAGGAAGCAAAGACGGAGAGGAGGCAGGAAGGCATGATGGGGTAGGGAGGGCCAACACATGCAAGCCCGAAGGCCTGTTCACTATCCATCAAGTTCAACAAGTTGGCCCAGAAGCTTGCAGCTGCCATATGCAGGGAGCCATCTCCACAGCCAAGTCTGGCGCCGCAACGCCGTTAGCAAGACGGCTAACGGGGTTCGACATCGCCGGGACATTTTTTGTTGTTGATTGGGGTTATGTGTTGAATTTTTAAAGAAGTGGATGACTGTGCCAACATACGCACAAGGTTATGTCGGGTTTTTTTCAGTGGTGGAGATTGAAAGAAAGACGTTGTTCCAGCTTTTAGAAACAAAGAGCGAGTCGGATGCTTGAAAGCACCAGCATGGTGACGTTGAGTCAGGGTTGAGTCTGGCCCCGGAGGTTTTTTTGTAACTTTCTGATAGAAAGTAGTGAAATTTTTGCCTAATTTAAGATTTTATTCGTGACATTTTTTACTTTCTAACATCCATCTGAAAAACTATTTGCCGTTTGGCGTTAGCTCAAAACGCAGCTAAAATGCATTAGACATTTTATTTTAGTGAAGATTTACGTAAAGATTTGTATGCTTCATTTACATTAATCACGTATTCATAAATATGCCCCCAAACACGAAACAGAGCAGTCTGAGAGTAACATACACAGCCTGCAAAAAAGTCACGGAAACTTACCGTTACCCAAACATTACATGACATGTCATTTAGCAGACGCTTTTATCCAAAGTGACTTACAATAAGTTTATCAACCTAGAGTACAAACTAAGAACAACAAGAATACAGAAAGTAGCATTTCCTCAATATAGTCAAACTACAAAAGTACCACAATAAGAGCCATTTAAGAGCCACTGAAGTTCTAATCTGTGTTTTAATCCAGTAGAGACTTTCTGTTGTCTCTACATCAGTCCGTGGGCCGGCGTGTTCCGGCGTGCCCAGCTCCTTCGGTGCCACTGTTGCTGGTATTAATAAGAGAGTTCGAGTGAGTTTATTGCTTAAATATGTTACATTTGTTCAAGGAACTGCTAACATTAGCAAACATTGACTTCCAGAGTCATTATTTACTAGCTAGCTAGCTAACGTATAAATCTGTGATTCCACAGCATATAGGTTTAAAAGAATTTTCATTAATAATTAGTAGGCAAAAACATGTAGTCATTTTTTTCAAGGTTTGGCTAGTTAAAATTAGGAAGTTATTGAATATATTTGCCTCTCAGTTTTGCTCGAGGACGCTACACTGTGATCTACCTACATGTGAATCCAGCTATGCTCTGTTGGGTGTTCTGAGAAATATAGGAAAGTAAAACTAAATACAGCAAAAGAAGATATAGCTATTCGAAAGCTAGTGTTTTCTTAAAATTATATAAATGAGTAAATATTAGAGTTAATGGAAACATGACGTACAAACCTGAAGATAGTGCCACGGTTGGTTAAATTACTTTTAATATCTTTGGAATTAATTGAAATAGATCACTGAAATTAATAGAGTTGTCATTGACCTTGTGACAGGTTAGTGAGCTGAGCACACAGTATGCTAATGTGAAGTCAGCCAAGTGTGACCCTGGAGAGGATTACGAACACAAAGATGTTGCGTCTTTCGTGAGGGAATGGTATCGTTTACATTTATTCTTTAATTAGTTTGCGGAATTATCAGAATATTCTATCAACAATCTTGTTTTTCCGATCCTGAGAGATTGAGTACACAAGATGCTTGGTCATCAACAAAAGAAAGAAAGAAAAGTGCCTATATGTGTCCGGAGCACTCTGCATGCATAACTCAATATATTCAAGCCAGGAGAATGAATTAGTAATATGTCTGCATGCGCTGGCCTTGGGAAAACATCCCCTCTTTATAATTAAGGCACAGACAGACTCGAGCAAACCATGGGCGCAAACCTCCGCGAGAATGTTAAAAGCCGTCGGAACTAATTGGTTCCCCTGCCTCCAGTTTGTCATGGGAACGACGCGGCAATCGACGCCCTCCATCAACTCCTCTGGAATCGGAGAGCGAAAACAACAGGGTGGTTGTCTCGTGTCACGCCAAATAGACTTGACAGTCGGTCGGGCATTAGTGGAGACTGATATCGCGCATTAGTCACTTACTGGGAAAGAGGGGGGGGGATCCATTTGTGTCCGTCGCCTGCTTCTTTGTTTGGATTTGAGCCAACGGACTGCAAACTTGTTCAATTATCATGAAACAATCACAATCGTGAGTTCTTTGTGTTGGATTCACTCCTCGGGCGCCCTAAAGGTGCGTTCACACCGAAGGCGTTAGCGAGCAGAGCCCATGAAAAGTCAACGTACGGACGCAAGTTGTTGCGATAGATGTGAATTTTCACCAGGCGGCGTTTTGACGCAAATTGGGCGTTGCGAAAACTCGCCGCTGGTGAATCTAACTGGCTGCTGCTCTTATAGCGTTGGAAGTGGAAGTCGTTCAGACGTAGTCGCTGTGTGAGCCTACGGGTGATGAACCCAAACACGTGATGTTCGGATGTTTGTGGGAGGTCAATAGTAGTCAATAGTTCTTCCATGGTGGATGAAGGAAATGACAACTGTTTCCATGGAATAAAGTCACTGAGATAAGCCCCGCCCCTCGCGCGAGTGAAGCGAAAAGACAAAAATGGTCGAGCGAGTAAACCCCCCCCCCCCCATTGTCCAATACAGCTTCTAATTTCTTTTATTTCATTTACCTTCAGGGAGCACTCCAGCATTTTATATGAAAGCAAAGCCCTCCACAGACATTTGAGGGGCTATTTTGCAAGCTAGAGGACGACACTCGAAAAATAACTACCCTACTCCCGTGCTGGTCGTCCTCTGTGTCCACAAGAGCCATTTCCATGATTTCGCTCCATCAGGAAGAAGTGGATCTTCTAAAAACAGTCATTTCTTCCCCCTCCCATCACCCACCCTCGCACCTCGAGAGACGGGATGCTCTGCGTTGGAGTGCCTCTCCAAACCTACATCACACATTGTTCCGCCGGGCCGGCGTGCTCGGCGGGCTCTGGACCCGTCGGGGCAGCGGATTGAGTGGGTGTAGGTTAGTGGGTGGGCAGCCGGAGTGGGTTCTCTGCGCGGGGCCGGAGATGCTGGGATTCCTAATAGAAGGTAATTGAAAATGAGCACTTAGAAGCCCGCTGGCTGGTATTTTCCTCGTGCGCGATGAAGGGCCTCTCAACATGCAATGGAGGGGCTCATTAGCGGATGCTATGCAAAACACACACACACATAAAAGAAAGAATCACGTGCTCGATTGGACTTTTCGCAGCTTTTCTTTTGCGCTGAACTTCTTGTCGCTGGTGGGGAGAGAGCGGCAGCAAAATCAGAATACGATAGAGACGAGGAGGCTCGCTAAAGGGCCTGAACGTCTCTTTCCGTGTCCCGTCTTTCTCCCGGCAGCCTCAGCCCCTCTTGCCAACTTTAGATCAGGGTCCATACACATGTTGACCATATCAAGTTTATTCTTTTAATCAAACTGCGTGAATAAACATGTGAATATAACACATTTCCATGACGCTTCCAAAACTTTCGTGATTACATTTTTCTTTCAAGGACTTTTCCATGCCTGGAAACAACCACTTTGAAATTACACGACTTTCCAGAGAGTAGTGTTAGAATCGTGCGACAGTGACGAGTGGATGCTTCATGCAGAATGAGGCCTTGTGCCATTTGTTGAGAGGCAAAAGAAGGTAAACTCTTGTAATGTTGCGTATGAGGCGTGGCGAATGTATGCTGAATGGCTAAATAACAGCGCTGTGCACCTCCATGCAATCTATTTACAGCAACCTTGGGAGAGGAAACAACTTGATTAAGAAGAGAAGGAGAGGAGGGAAACAAAAAGGGGGAGAGAGTAAAGAGACAGCGAGAGGATCTCCTCGCTCGACGGAGGTCACGTGATCCGGTCGCTGATAATCCTTAAAACGGGTCGAGAGCGACTGGAACTGGCATTCCCGCGGCCGCCTCACTCAATCAGCCGCAATATCTCCCTCCGGCAAACAGAAGCTGTGGCGCTGCCGCTCAGCGCCGGGATAATGATCAGATTAAAAGCTCTTACTGGGGAGACTTGGAGGAATGCCAGGTGATGGGAGCAATTTGCAGCCCAATCAACGCAGAAGGAAGGAGGGAGAAGCGCACCATTGGCTGCTGAGGCCAGCAGGGAGGGGTCACGGGGAGAAGGCTTGGATCGGTCCCATCCCCCCAAAAAGCAGCTGGATTTAACAGTTCCTATATTGTCAGATTCCATTACATCCGTCTTTGGGGTTCCTTTCTCTCTGCCTCTATTCCTCACTCCATCTCTCCTATTCCCCTTTCTAATCAATTTCTTTCCCTGTCTTCCTCACTTTCGCTCCGAAAATAAATAAAAATGGACGGTCGGCAGAAGGCCTTTTTAGGATTTCGCTGAATCCAACGCAGCACCGACACATCGAGAAGCCACGCAGAGCAGGAAGAGCAAAGGCGCTGAGAACCACCCGAAAGAAAACAAGCAAAAACTGCAAGCAGAGATGGAAGAGATGTCTTTGTCGGCGAGAGAAAGACATGAGTGGGCCGGCGCGCTAATCATCGATCGGATGATTAAGGCAGATGAGGAGGGCTTTTTCCCCCAGTGAAGGATCTGATTGTTGGTCTCCTCCCGCCTGGTGTCCAGGGAGCACGCCGACGGCGGCGGCGGCTCAGGATCAATACACTCGATCGCGGCTGAGAGGGGCAGCGTCAGTCACGCTGTGCCAGACTATTACAAGCAAGTAGGCAGACAGTGAATAACTCCATGCTTCTCTGGGCCCACCTCACACCACAGGGGGACGGGATGAACTGGCCGGCTGGCTGGCTGGAATGTGTGTGTGTGTGTGTGTGTGTGTGTGTGTGTGTGTGTGTGTGTGTGTGCAGGGGGTGTGGGGGTGTATACGTGTGTGCAGTTGTCAGACCTGCTTCAGGTGTAGTTAAAAAGAATAGGTCAACATTTTGGGAGGAAATATGCTTCCATGCTTTCTTTGGTTAGAGTCTGGGTCCTTTGATCCTGGTGTGGTCGGTACATTCTGACGTTTCAGTCGGATCGGAAACCAAATTTACAAGGAAATCAGCCACAGCTTGTTTACAACCCCCCCAAAAACCGAAGGAAAATAATTAAACTCGAACGATGATCCAGTTCGAGCTTTTTGTTTTAGTTTTTACAGGCCGGCCCTCCGTCATAAGAGTAACGTTGCTCCTTCCATATTAACTCTTGCCCCGGGGCGTATTGAGAATAGATATCAACTTCAAAACACTGGCTCAAAGCTGCTTATTATACATTATGAAAACTACTAATGCACTAAAATCTTTAATCAAAGCAAACATTGAAATACAAATATTTCTAATTATTTCATAATCGTTGTGTTTTTCAGCAATTAATTAATATTCGTCCCAATTGTCCAGATCCTCATTCATTTTATATATTTATTAATATGCCGACATTTTTCATTTCAGACAGGTAAGGTTGGCTTTGGGGAAGTAAAACCTTTTGCCCAAAGGACTGTGTACATGGCGAGAGTCGATGAGTCCCTGAGAAGGCGAAAATGGTTTTCCAAGATGAGAAAGGCCGTCTAATAATCAATGTCGAGGAGGTGATGGTGACAGAACGTAGGTATGTGAGAGGAGATCTTAAGCGCTCTCCTATAATTGGAATGTAACAAAAAGGCGACATGTGGTTTCACACTTTTGTGTGTGAAAAACCCCTGAAAAGATGCGAGAATGAATACACCATTAAAGATGTGACTACAGCCAGGTTGGTTAGCTTAGCACTAAGGTTGGAAACAGCTCATTAGCTGGCATGTTGCAGCAGTAGTACACGCCCAGGTAGTTAGCCGCCACAGCTAATCCCATTAGCTGGCATGTTGCAGCAGGAGTACGTAACTAGGTAGTTAGCCGCCATAGCTAATCCCGTTAGCTGGCATGTTGCAGCAGGAGTACGTAACTAGGTAGTTAGCCGCCATAGCTAATCCCGTTAGCTGGCATGTTGCAGCAGTAGTACACGCCCAGGTAGTTAGCCGCCACAGCTAATCCCGTTAGCTGGCATGTTGCAGCAGGAGTACGTAACTAGGTAGTTAGCCGCCACAGCTAACCCAGGGGGCTGCTAGGTGCTAACTCAGATACAAGTGTTTGATAGGATTCATGTAGGTTTGACGTATAGTTGAAAAGCTTTCCGATGTTCTAAAACAAACTCGTACTTTTTGAACCAACACGCGTCCCGGTCGATAACTGATGCTTCAGCTGCACCTCGTCCTTGGAAGACAGAAAGTAAATAATCCTCGGCACGTCCCCTGACTTAGACCATAAACAGCGCTAATAACCGTTTCTATTATCCTCCACCTTCCCACAACCATCCCTCGAGATGCTTTCAAGTCCCGACGGTTCAAAACGTTCCAATGAAAATAATTTCTCTATTTTTTTCCTTCTTTCTTTTTGCTCAGACAAAAAAAAAGAAAAGACAAATCACCGTGCGCTTGCTGCTGTGACGACGGTGTCAGGAAACCGTGTGCGCGCATCTTCATCACGCCACTCCGGGAAAGAAAGGGCCCCTCCTCCTCCTCCCCCGCCACGTGATCCCTACATGGCGGGTGAGACACTCGTTAGGGTAAGAAAGGAGGCGAGGGGAGGACGCCGCTCCTCAGACAGCTGTGTCCCTGACAGACAATGGATGGCCCGGGTCCATCTGGATGCAGCAGCCCTGGACCAACATGATGTATACATCTTCACTAGCCAATGGGCGCCATCAATCCCCGCTTCACCATGGCGACCGCGGCTGCAGACAGCCGAGGACCAAAGCCTCTACCTTCTCTTTATCGATCAGCCGCGCACGTCGGATACCAACAGATGATACGGTTCCCGCAAAGGATCCAATCTTTTCTCGTGATGTTTGTTTTAATTCACGACGAGGTCAAACTGGAGAACATTGTACCAGGAGGGATGTTTCTCAGCAAATATATGGTGTCCTGTTTCAATTTACGGCCAATCGCTTCATATCAGATAAGATCAGAAAAAAATCTGCCCTATTAAAACCTATTCATACAGACTTTTTTTATTTAAAGTTGGAATTCAAAACAATAATTAATATATAGGTATGTTAAGAGCCCAAATAGCAGAAGTCTAGACTAATAAAAAACACTTAATAAAGACATTTTAAAGAAATAAACTGCATGAAGCCATCCATAGATATAGCTATGTGAACGCAGCCGATATGCCAGAAGTATATTTAAAACCACTTAATAAAGGCATTCAAATGAAATAAGCTGCATGTAGCCATCCATACGGTTAGTTCTGATGTCACGTATATATCCACACGGTGTGTGAACGCACCATTATCCTTTTAGCAGACGGCGCTCTGGAGTTGAGTGCTTGCGACGTCCCCTCTAATCTCCATGTTTAGAAAAATAAAATAAAAAGGCAGCCTTGTCAGCCGCGGCGGGGATGCAAAGAGGAATCGGGAGGCACGGCCTCGCTCCCCCACCATTCTGAATATGTTAACGGCGCCGCTTTCCCTTGAACTGTCACCGCGTGAAAATCCAGAGTGTTAAGCGCTTCACGTGCGAGGCGGTGGTGGCGGCGGTGGCGGCGGCGGTGAATATCGCCGTCCGCGTCCACAGACGTGGCCGCGGAGGCCCTTCAAAAAGCACTTGTTGTAACACACGACCCATCCCAGCATTAACATGTCCTCAGCCCGGTTCTCCTTTAATGTGATGGAGATGTTATTAGAGCCATCACCGGCCCAAATGAATGGCCGGTGGAAGCGCCACAGCGGGAGAGAGATGGGGGGGGGGGCGCACATCGACCTTCGCCAAACCAAGGACAAGGACACTCGTAAAAAAGGGGGGGGTGGTCCAACTGTCCACACCGAGCCTTGGAGTCGTGTTCGCATCACGCTCACATTACTCGGGGTTCCTTTGATTTGTGGGTCTGGAGACGCCACCGTTGTGTTTTCCGGACTTTTCTCCCCTCGTGTGAATACATCAATTAACTGGACGTGAAAACGGCACCTATAAATTATCAAACATAAGTGTGGGGGAGGGGGGGGGGCGGCATCTGCTGAATAGAATACATATCTAATCATTCATAACGTTGTAAACTTTACGAACGCGGAGGAAAATCAAATCGTTTGTTTATACGTGTTCATAAACGGTCATTAATGTGCGCCGCCGCCGCCTTTCGTGAAAAAGAAAAATGGGGAAAAAAGAGACTTTTAATATCTCCGCAATCCATTTGATAATTATTTTTATTTTTTTGGGGGGGGGGGTTTGCAATTGTTAGGCAGCGCTGTCCACGTGAGGAGAGGTGCTCTCCCTTCCTTTGAACAGCCCCCCCCCCCCCCCCGCCCTCCTTTGAAGTATAATTATTTCACTTTAATTAGAAGCGAATCATGCTTAGTAAACACAAAAACAAGCTCTCTTCAGATTAATAGGCCGGGGTAATGCGCCAGGCACGAGGAGGTGCTCCTGAATGGGGCTTTGGCTGCACTCCAATTCGGGCATGATTCCCATTGTGCTGCCTCTCCCAGCCTTGATGGACCGACCAGTGACGGGGAGGGGGGGGGGGTACCGAAGATACGGGTCCGTGTCCGACAACGAATTCTATTGTTCCAACACAAAACATGTTGTTCTTTGTGCGTCCGCTATTAATAATACATCGGCCACAATCTGTAAGCAGACTGAGGCTTTGTTCGCGGCGTTACGCAACTTTCCCGTCGCGCACGATTCAAGATTCTTGATGGACGGCACGTGACGAAAAAAAGGAACTTCTCCTTTTCGTTCCTTGGTCCACGCAGCCGCTCGTCGGGGACGGCCTCTCTCCGGGGCAACCGGGTCTCAACCGCTCAAATGAGCCAAAGAGGAAGGATCAAAACAAAAAAAGATTTGCGCGGCTTTGTAGTCCAAATCACGCGATCGAGATATTTATATCGTACATTTGGATTATTTCACATCCAAACGGTCTTTAGAAGAATTTGCGAGCGCATCAAACCCAACAAGCGTTCGTTAACATATTCAATTATACTATCAAGCTGAAAAGAAGAATAAATGCTCTTAATATTTACTTGCCAGTTTCAGCTGCTCGGCCAAGGTAGGGGGGGGGGGGGGGGGGGCGCTCTCCTAGCAACTAATTACTTAAGCAGTTGTCAAAGGTTTGAAGCTCGCTCTTGAATTCCAATGAACACTGTCCATGGACAGCGGTGGTTTTGCATATATTATGAATATTTCAGCTTCCCCCAGTAACCTTGGTGCCGTTTGGCAGATAGGGGCTGGCAGAGCGCCATTTAAGAGCTTCTCTGTTGCAGAAGGGGGAGACAGGGTATTAAGCTTTATCTATACTTGACATTTCGAAGCATTTGTAATTAATTCATATAGAACCCCCCCCCCCTTTTTTTTTCTTTCTAAATGACTGGCTCCGACCGGTCCAAAAGGTAACCGCTATTGTTTCGGTGAAAGGACGCCGGACACCAACCAAAGCCGAGAAACTCACACACACCAACAAAAAAAAAAAGTCTCCTCCTTTCTTTTCTTCGTGCCAACGGGGGAAAAAAAAAATTCTTCCTCACATCTCGACGTCTCCCCGCTGTTCAAGATTCAAGGTAAGCGCCCGCGCACAAGTCCGGGCCCTGAATACAGTCGGCGAGGTTCAGTGTGAATAAAGACGCAGCCAGATGGACGAAACTATGGTCTGTCTGTCAGTACTCCTGGCAGAGCGCCAAGAGGAGGAGAAAGAAGTGAATCCTTTCATATAACAAGTGTTTAAGTACTGTCTACGTCTTTTATTTACATACACCCACCTATATACATATATATATATAAATATACATATGCATCCTTCCTTCCCTGCTTCACTACAAAATATGAATATATTTCTATACTTTCTTGGTGATAAAACAAGAAGAGTTTGCATCCAATACTTTTAATAAACATGAGGCAGACGTTCACATTGACCGAACAAATTACCTTTGCATAGAATGTTTCCTGCAGTTCCTGTTTTCTTGTTGCTTTCTTTCCGACGCTGGAAACCGCGTGCGTCAACCTTGAGAAGATAACCGCCGCCATCTGGATGAACGCGTCTTCACGGCGACTTCCCCGTGACACGCGGGAGCGGCTCGGTATTTAGGAGGAACGCGGTTCTTTGCTAACGGGAGATGCCCCACCGCTGCCGCTAACGAGAGATGCCCTCCCTTTGGGCGCTTTCAGACTTCCTGGTTCCACCCAGACCAGAAGGTCGCGATAGAGTTTCATACGCATGTTGACCAGTGGGTTTATAAGACTTTTCTATCATTTTAAACCAAATGTTCAAAAATGTTGTGAAATCTCTGTGTATACATGAGTATACCTTAAATGACACAAATGAATGAGAGACAATAGTTGGATTAAAAAGAATAAATATGTGTGTACATGTTTATTCTTTTAATGAAACTGTGTAAATGAACATGTGAATATAACAAATTTTCGTGAAAACTTTTGTGATTTAATTATTTTTCCAAGGACTTTTCCAGGCCTGGAAATAACCATTTTAAAATTCCATGACTTTTCCAGGTTTTCCATCACCGTCTGAACCGTGTCTATAATCACTTGTTGGGAGAACAAGTCTTAAAAAGCTCCGATCCAATCGACGCATCAGAACCACACATCCCGTTTCCCAGGATTGTTGCTACTCGTCCGCTCCATCAAGTGTGGCGGCTTCATACCCACTTGTTCTTGTTTGGTGTAAATCCGGAGCTTTAGTCCTGTTGCCTTATCTTTTTTTAATGTATTTTATTTGTGTTATGTGTTTTCTGTTGTGTCTTGTGACAGTTGCACTTTTTCGATTCTGCTGTCTTGGCCAGGCTTCCCTTGAAAAAGAGGTCATTGTATCTCAATGGGACCGACCTGGTTAAATAAAGGCTAATAAATAAATAAAAAAACACTCAAAAAACGTGTTTTAATAACTACATTGTACTCCATGCTTTCATTGAGGTGTATCGGGTTCTGGTCCCGTCATCATTACCTGCTCCAGGTCCTACCGGTCCACGGTCGCAGCCTCCTCGGCGTGTCGGTCCTCTGAAACAGGCAGCGCAGTCGGCGAAGACACGTTCTCATAATCTAGCCTGTGGAGTTATTTAGAGACCACGAAGATGTTTGTACCGTTTAGTGTAAAAGAGGAAATAGAGCTGTCACAGCGGTCCATTGAACCAGGAGACCTTGGCTTGAGTCCCGTATGAAACCCGACTGGGTATCTGTTCAATTCCCATCGTTACCCACCTGTTAAACAGCCTTGTGTACGGTGACATGCTTTTAAAGAGCCTCATTGGGACATTCATCAGACTCCTCCCAGCTCTATACTGGTTTAGCTGTCAGTCATCTATAAAATACCTTTTGTTTCAGCTTTTCTGGCCGTTATTGTTCCACCAGGTTAATTCTTTACAATCCTCCCATTTCTCGAGAGAATCTGTATAATAATTGTGTCTTGAGTGAATGAAAAGGCATCATAAAAGCTCTTTGGTGATAAATACCGTGTCCGGGGTTAGCTTTTCATCAGCGCAGCCTCTTTCCCGGAGGCGACGGCGAGCCACTGAGATGACAAGTGCATGGCTTTCGTCGAAAGCCCATCCACACCATTGTGTCCATTCGTCCTCAAAGGGAGGGGGGGGGGGTAGGTGTGTGCGTGGAGAGACTGAGTCTGTCCAAGAGGTTGCCAACTGGCATTAGGGGAATGTGAGTCAGCGCGGGACCACCGCGGTGGTATCCAGTGGTGTTGTGAGTGTGTGTGTGTGTGTGTGTGTGTGTGTGTGTGTGTGTGTGTACCCCCCTCCCCTGTATTCTCTTTCACAATCCACTGCCCCCTCCCCAATCCATGTCCCTTGTTTCTGCCTCCAGCTTTAGCACTTCCTAGTTTAGTTCTGCCTGAGCGCAGCGCGGCTCTCGCTCCAATTTAGTGAGTGGCAGGGAAGATGCAGTCTGACACCGCACTGATTCAGTGGAGTGTGTGTGTGTGTGTGTGTGTGTGTGTGTGTGTGTGTGTGTGTGTGTGTGTGTGTGAGCCACTATGTGTGGCTTAATGGAGGGAACAAACTGCAAAGAGTGAAAGAGGGAGATACAATGAAGATGTAAATAAGGTGTGTGTGCATCAGCAGCTGAACAATATCTTGATTTCACCTCATCATCATCAGCTGATGCCACGTGACCCGCATGTGTCTCTACTAATTAATAACACATTCATGCTAGAGAGAGAGAAAGAAGACACAAAGGGCCTTCGGATGGACAACAAGGATCAAATCTTTTATCCTCCGCGATGCCATATCTATAAATCCCTTCTTTCTTCGTGAAGACTTGCCTGCATGATGGAAAGCTGCAGCGCCGCGTGAGAAGGCCAGCTGCAGTCTTCGGGGTGCCATCCTGTGGCAACATCAGAAGAAATGTCAAAGATTTTGAAGGCTTGGTTAAATACAACTGGATTTCTTTGCCTTAAACCTTCAATGACATTTTTGGCTGTCGGAAAGGTCAGCGTGCAGCTCCTGTGAAATGCTCGCTCTTTTGGGGTGAACTTCAATACAGGATAATAAATCCCTCTCTTTCTATTTTTCCCTCTACATTTACAGCCCTGGCCACAATAGACCGTCAACAGGTAAAATATACATGGCGTGATGGATATTTCCGTGTGATAAATACCGTCTACTTAAAGCCATTATGATTTATTTTTTAATGAACTCTACCACACACTTGTACACACGAAGATATTGATGTTTAGAAAGTGGTTAAAAATAATAGTTTAAGCCAGGTTTTGAGTTTATCTATAGAATAATTCATGTTTCTCATGAGTGTAAGAGCATCGTTTATTCATCAAAGTTGTTACTTGGCTGGTTATGAAATCAGCTTTGTGCCAAAAACGATTTACCATGAAGATGTTTTTTAAGTTAATTACAGGTGAATTCTCCAAGGATGTCAACATTAACATTTCACCCCAATTTACAGTTTGGTATCCTTTCAATAATCATAGTAAAATGTGTGGGAGTTAACTGGAGGCTCAACGCAGAATCCTTAATGCACTTTGGATAAAACTCTCCATGACGAAGCTAATGTACATGAAAAGGCGTGCTAGTAAAAACTTTCAAATATAGTCCTTTGATTAAATAACATTTAAATCTCAAGGTACAACATGGTGGACGGTCAGAAACAACCTACAACACAACCAGTCGAGCAGCAACGCTCAACTTTACAATCATTAAAATGAATCTCTTTAGCTGGAGGTGAGCAAGCTCTCTGGTAACCATAACGACCTATACTTTAGTCATCTCAGCAAACTGGCTGCAGTCTTTTTTTATTATCGCATACTCTTTTAACGCTAGCAAGCTATTTTAAATTTAACACACTCTTATACATTTAGCACACTCTTTTTATGCTAGCAAGCTCTTTTAAGACTAGCAAGCTTTTAACGCTAACCCGCTCCTTTAAGGTTAGAAAGCTCTATTAACGCTAGTAAGCTCTTTTAACGCTAGTAAGCTCTTTTAGCGCTAGCTCTTTCAATGCTAGCACGCTATTTTAACATTAGCAAGCTCTTTGAAATTTAGCACGCTTTTTTAACGCCAGCAAGATTTTATCGCTAGTACGCTTTTAGCGCTAGTAAGCTCTTTTAGCGCTAGTAAGCTCTTTTAGCGCTAGTAAGCTCTTTTAGCACTAGTAATCTCTTTTAACGTTAGTAATCTCTTTTAACGTTATCAAGCTCTTTTGAAGGGATGTTTTTTGAACGCTAGCACGCTCTTTCAAAGCTAGCAAGCTCTTTCAAAGCTAGCAAGCTGATTATCCATTGGACAGCCAGCCCTCCCGTGATTAAAGCTCTGTTGGAAGCCTTTCCACAGAACAAATTCCAAGCATATAAAGGCCTCTTGAATTAGTCAGGCCCTTGTTTGTGCCTCTCCCCTCACCGCCATGCTGTGTTGGCTTCCTGAGACACTTGAATAGGTGAATGTAGTCAGCATGCTTTGTGACACCTGTGCTGTTAGAATGACCTCCGATGTTGTGTATTATTATCAAAGTTGCTGACAATAGCAAGTTGACCGAGTTTGATTAGCAGACTTTCTAAAGTTACAGAGGGTTTATTACCTTCGCAAGGTTATGTTTTGATCACCGTGTATTTATTTATTTATTTATTTGTATGCGTGTTACTCGGATAACTCAAAAAGTATTAAACCGAATCGCATGGAATTTTGTGGGATGATTGGTAATTATCCGGGGACCATTTGATTAGATTTTTCGATCGGGTCAAAGGTCAAGGTCATGAAAAGGTCCAAATCTTCTTTTTACCTTTTTTATCCAATTGGCATTCAACTAATGCCAAAATGTTCATAATTCAATGCCCAATCTTGTGATATGCGAAGGTATGCGCTCTACCGAGAGCCCGTTCTAGTTGTTCATTGTTCCTAACAGCTCTGTGCTAATCAACAGAACTAAGCTAGCTGTTATTTATTATTCAACATACAGAAAATGTAACTGGTGAGGCGACTGCGGGTCAGCGGTTATCACGTCCGTATTTCAATCAGAGGATCGGCGCTTCAATCCCGGCCCGCCCTAGTCGACGTGTCCTTGAGCAAGACACTTAACCCTGACTTGCTCCCCGTAGCTGTGTCTACGGTTATGATGTAAGTTCCTTTGGATAAAAGCGTCAGCTAAATGAAATGTAACGTAATGCGAGAAGGTTTTGGTAAGTAACTACGAGGGAGCCGAGCCAGGTACTGGTAAGTAGTGTAACTAATTCATCTAATTCGGAGATACAAGAGTACATTTCAAGTAAATGGTCCCACATCTACTTAAATAATGTGAAAACAACCAGGCCATCTCCATCACACCTGAGCACACTCTACTGAGGAAGGCCATGAGAGAAGTTGAGTAGGCTAACAAGAAAGCTAGTGGAGGACGCCTGATGTACAGTAGGCTGTTTTAGATGAAATTGTTTTTAAAGGAAATCAAACTTATTTACCTTCCACTTCTGCGTAGATAAACACATTATTGGTAAAAGGGCAGCATCATGGGGCTTTTCCGCAAAGATGTAATTAAAATATTGATCATGCTGCTCGGCATTGGTTTACAGTCACTTTTCATTAGTTGCAGTTGTTTTCACGGCTGTGATTGCAGCCCCTGAGTCACTTACACTGAAAAAGAACATTACCACAGTTTAGTAACCGGCAGCCTGATCCCACAGAGATGACCACAACCCGTTAACAGCCCATTAAGTAGCGGCGGCACGTAATGTGTTAAAATTGGAGCAGCAGGGAAATAATTATGTTTGGACAAACGCACCCAATGGACAGAGTGGTATCAACAGTGAGGAAGACGACTCGCGTGGCAGGGAGGTGGACATGGCTGAACACGGGACGTTCAACCAGGGAACCGTGTCCGAGTTATTTGGTCCCGAAATGCTTTTGAGTTACGATAAATCTCACTTTTGACGTTTTTTCCAAAACTTGATTGGTTTTGAATTTATTTGAAGGCTATTATGATGTTTTTTTTTAACCTAGCTGGGTAGATTTGTTGCCGAAATCTAAAGTTTACGTACTGAAGTCCAACCTTGATGTTCCCCATAACCTACCGAGTGAATGTATTGCCTCAAGCTTACGTTCTTATTCATAAGCATGATGTTCTTCCTATACGTAGCTGAAGGGATATTATTTATATTTTAAGTCCAACCATGATGTTTTTCTTAAACTTAATGGAGCGTCTTTGTTGTGTAAACCTAAATATATGTACTTATTATTTTGTTGTTGTCACTTAAATGTGTTATTTGTTTAGACATATAAACATAAAACAAATACAGAAATGTCAGACACAAAACATAAAAAAATATACACCTACATACATACAAAATACACATATCCATACATATATATATACATACACATATACATATAAAAATACACGTGCACACAAAACAGGACACAATGATATATATATATATATATATATATATATATATATATACAAACACACATAGATACCCCAGAAAACCAAGTGCACATATTGCACATGTATATTTTGCATTAACCAGCCACATTTCGTTGAATTGTTGACGTGTAATTTGAGCGCATCGTGGCCACTTCTCATATTTCCTTCGCCCCGTGTGAGCCGACAGTCAGCGCAGAAGCAACGTTATCACATTGAAACACAACGAGGCGCCGCCGCCTGAGGACGTCTCCTTGTTGTGCAGTTCACGAGAGGTAAACGTGCCTCGGATACTAGAAATCCAGCGTCAACTTCCCTCCTAATATCTCTTTAGCTGTAATTTTACCCCTGGCTTTACCAGAGGATGTTGCACTGCACCATCCACAGTGATGCGCAATTACTCCTTCAATATGATGCCACACAAAGACAGGTTGGGAGGGATGGAGAATCTGATGAAAAGGCATTGAACAGGAATTAAATCATGTTTTCCACACCATAGGTTCAGAAAATGGTGCTTGAGACACTGGAGAGCCCAGCAGTGGATTCCAATCTGTGGGCTGAAATTGGAAATGAACAGCGGCGCCGTCTCCATTCTGACAGCCTCGTGTCAATAAAAGTCAGTTTCCCACCATTGCTTCTCGCCGCTGACCACAAAAATAGTTTTGTCAGCGGCGGTCGGGGCGCCGGACGGCTAATATTGTGCTAACGTGCAGCAAATGGTGATTGCGTTTACGGGCCGGCGCAGTTTTTTTTTTTAACGATTAATCTGAACACGAGTGTCGACGTCGAAGAGGGAAGACGACGTCTTTAAGAGCTCCACCTGCGCCCGTAAGTGTCGTATTATACGGCGTTGAATTGGTCGTTCTCCGCCGTCGCCGTCTCCCTGAGCCGAGGGAAGATCATATAATGTGATTTATGGTTCTGGAGTGAATTATGGAAACACTGACCTTCCCTTTACATCCCATCAAGCAGATAACTGGCCAGTAAGTTGCTGTTATGATAGGGGGGGGGGGGGGGGGCAGCGTCATGTTTACATGTTCTGATGTGGGCGAATAGCAAAGAGGACGCGATTCATATCGGACGCCTTTGATGTCTGAACAAGAGTCAAACATGTGTCCGTAGTAAAACTCTCGCCGCCGGCTCCGGCCTCCTCGGTCTTACAGAACGCCGTCGAAAAAAACTTCATGTCCCCAAGCAAACTTATAAATGTAGCATGCTCTTTTTATGCTAGCAAGCTCTTTTAATGCTAACTAACGCGTTTAACATTAGCAAGCTTTTAACGCTAACATGCTCTTTTTATGCTAGCAAGCTCTTAACACAAGAAAGCTTTTATCGCTAGCACGCTCTTTCAACGTTAGCAAGCTCTTTTAACGTTAGCATACTCCTTTAACGTTAGCATGCTTTTTTAACGTTAGCATGCTCTTTTTATGCTACAGCGCTCTTCTAAACTTCCCTTTACATCCCATTAAACAGATAACTGGTCAGTCAGTTGCTGTTATGATAGGGGCGGGGGGGGGGGGGCAGCGTCATTTTTACATGTTCTGATGTGGGCTAATAGCAAATAGGACTCGATTCATATCGGATGCCTTTGATGTATGAATGAGAGTCAAACATTTGTCCGTGCTGAAACTCTTTACTTTCATCTCGCCTCCGGCCTCGGTCTCACAGAACGCCTTTAAAGCTGTATACATCACATCGTTATTTTCCAACAGAATGTCACGACAACACTATCTGTGAGATTTTTTTTTCTTTCTTTTCTTTTTTAATATTTTTTGAAAAAGAACAAGAAGAGAAAAAAAGAGAAAAAACCTTCATGTCCCCCACCTTTGTTTGCACTTTGGATTTGCATATCAAAGAAATCCCATCGGGACCTGCTTTGCATATTTACATCTGATTAGTAACTTTAAATGAACATGTCAAAAATGGTCGAGTTTTCCTCGTTTGAATGTGCGAGGACTACCTCGCTCGTATAATTATAATGTAACGTAGCCCAAAAAACAAAACAAGCCAAATTCAAACAGCGCGAGAGCCACCTTTTATATATCGCCTTTCATTAGGCACACTCAAATATTCCCGTCTCACCTTGGACCTCCAAGCTTGCTAAGTGATAACTCCCGTCGAACGATAAAGACGAAAATATGTAGCGTATGTTTGTGGTGATATTTCTTTGCGATGACATTAGGTCTTGTATATCCTATCAGCTTCTGATGGGAATATTTTTAGATGTACGGAGGAAGAGTTTGAAAAGAGAAGGCTGGGGTTCAAGGTCGCTTAGTTCTGTGACAAAAACAATCTGTCTGCTCACCGTCATGTAGTTCAAAGTCACAATAGGGTAAAATGATATTCTGTCTTCCCGGCTGACAGCGGCGTATGTCTCAATGCTGACATGTTATTTTCTCTCATGGAGAACCAAGAAGTGAGATCTGAAAAAACAAATTTAAACATTTTATTTTGTCTCATGCGGAGTGGGACCGACTCGAGGGCCCGAGGCTTCGTATTTCCACCACGGTGACATGTTTGACGCCTTGCATGCATGTGTGTGTGTGTGTGTGTGTGTGTGAATATTTACACCAAACTTTTCCCCGTGGTGAAACTTCTGGAAGCCGATCTCCTCCTGCAGGCCACAATGTGGAGAAAATGAACTAATGATGTGATTATTAATCGGGAGTCTTATTTAGATTCGGTATTCCACGCTGCATATCGTCACGGGTCCTCGGTGGGATTGTGTGTTGGGGGCTTTGGGGGGGGGGGGGGGGGGCAGTCTGGAGCACCCGCACATCGGCATACCAATGAGCGGGGTTAAGAAGGCACGGCTCCTTGGCGGAGACGCCGGCGTTCCCTCCTCCAGTCTCCACGGACCCATTTTCCAAAAGCTGCTCCTAATGTGGGCCCGTGTCAATCACCCCCCCCCCCTACCCCCCCCACTCTCCTGTCCATATGAAATAGTCATGCAGTGGGAACCAGGGGGGGCACCTCTCCGTCTCAGGGTGCTCATGTATTCTAATGCCAGTCAAAAGCTGGGGGTAGTTAGAGGGAGAGTTCCACTGGAATCTCTTCCTCTTTTCCTCTTTTCCTCTTTTTTTTTTTTCCCCTCTCGGCTTTCAAAGAGTCGACATTTTTTATTTCGACATGTGAGGGTTTCAGGCTGTCTTTTGTCTCTCTTGCGTTTGTCTGTTTATTGAAGGGTCCTACTGTGCCGGGGAAAGGAGAGGATTTAACGTGGTTCTGTCAGCGAGTGGATGGGGGGGGGGGGGCTCGATATTGGATGTCGCGGTGACATGTTTTACGTGACAACATCATTTGACAGCTCTTGACACGCCGTAGACAAACACCTTCAAAAGAGTCGACAGTATACCGCTCCGAAAGCATAGGGACGCCTCTCTGCTGCCAGGCGTACGGCGAGCTGATGGGCTAACGTTGGTTTCCCTCTTGTTTCTTATTGGGGTCTGGAGCGCGTTTCAAACGCCGGGTTACGTCGAGCTGACGCCTTCAACACGAGACTCAGTGGAGCTCGACTGACACATCCTCGGTTGGGGTTGAAAAATAAATTCAATTAAATCGGTGTTGGAAAATAATGGAAACGTCCTTATTAAAATTGTGTTGGGCAAATTGAAAGTGTAATGCAGGCATGTTGGTCTTATATAGAAAAACAAGTAGATGTAAGGGAGTGAATGTAAATTAAGAGGATAAACGCGGGTGAAAAAAGAGGAAATATGATTCAAACAAGATTTAAATTTCACAGCTAACATCACATTCATCACATTTGATACTTAAGCAAACAACCGCCGCCTCCACATTACTGATAATAATTAAAACATTTAAAACAATTCTGATTCGCTTTCTTTCCTTTTTCCCCCTGAAGGGTTATTTGGGAGTTTTTCCTGATCCCATGTGAGGTTTTGAGACAGGGATGTCTATGTGTATAGATCGTAAAGCACTCCGAGACAATATGTAATTTGTGAAAATTCGTGTAACGGCACTTTTTTTTCTGAACCCCGCCCATTGAAAAATCCTCCAGCCAAACAACAGAAATGCATAAAACCTGAGCAGAGCTGTTCTACTTATGGCAAAACACAAAACCGTGTCCAGGTCATTTAAAGAATCTGGACTGTTCCATCACTGATACTTTAAGGGGGTCGAGTGAAGACCGAGATCGAGTTTTTATGTCTATTAAATTCTTATTCTTTTGATGTTTTAATGATTTTATGAAGAGGCCAGTATTTTATCATAACCTGTATGTTTTACTGTATAATTTTTCTACTATGTTACTGTGTTAAACTCTTACTCCTCTAGTGAAGGCTTTAACATCTGGCCACAGGGACCAAAGCTGAAATTTAGCCTTAGCTAACGCTAACACATTTACCCTCTGGGTTGATTAATGTGTACGGTCCCTGTACAAATAAATAAATAAATGAAATGAAATGAAATGAAAGAGTCCATTGAAGGTTGTTGTAAAGCTAGTGGGTGAAACTTACCACATCAAATAACTTGCGTACAGTCCCTATTTTTTTTATATTTATACTAATGTCAGTCCAGGATTCACCGGACGACACGGGGAAGCGTGGCGGTTTAAATCTGCTGCACAAGAGTGAAGAGCATCATCCCTTCTTCCGTCTATTGATCCTGATTTATCGCAGCTTGGAAATCGTATCAGTCGACAAACTATCAGAAATCGGACCGCCGCGAGCCGAGGGATCCAATCTCCTCCAGGGTCAGGGCGCCTCGGGCTTCCCGCGCCCGACCGAACGCGGCCCACGCTGGGCCGGGGGTACGGCGGCGAGTCCACGGGACGCGAGGTAGGATGAGCAAACCACAGGGATCTGAGTGGATTTACTCTCCTGCCGGCATCCTGTGGGCTCGGTAGTGGAGCCATTGTGCCGGCTCGATGCGCCATAAGCTACACAAAGAGGGACTCGAGGAGAGACGGCGAAATAAAGGCCGGCGGAGGGGACGGTGCCTGGAGACGCCGCGCGGCAAGGCCACTTTTATTCATTCATCCCTCCATCGTTCGGCAAAATAAAATAAAAGCTTGGCTGGAAGAGGAGAACTGAAGGCCGTCAGGCTGACAAATTATCACTTAAGATATAGTTTTATGATTCATGTTTACCGAGTAAAACTTGCGCCTGCTCCTAATTTGAAAGGACTTTGATAACCCAATTAATTGTGAAGCAGTGTGCAGATGAATGGGATGTGGATTCCTTTTAAATAGGTGAATATTAAAGGCTATTCTCGAGAACATTTTGAATTAAATTGATTTGTTCAAGTTTATTGTTCTGACCAGAAATTAAATTACAGGGCTTTAACTGAAATAAAGCACGAGAGCCGAGATGGAAGAGGAGGATCTTTTCTCTTTGAAGAATCATTTTGGTAAAGTTGAAGCAGACGATGAACAATTCGGTTGTTAGTGCCGTCGCGTTATGATTTATTAAACGTCTGACTCACTTCAGTCTCCACCGTCATCTCCATTTTTATATCCTTATATACAGTATTACTGTTCACTCACATGCACATGCATCTAAATATGTTTTATTGGAACGACTAAAGTGACCGGCAAGAAGTTAAATTCATATTATTTTTTTATATCATAATTTAAAATGTGTGAGTATTGTGAAAGTTACTATCTCATTACCAAATGCTTAATGTCCTGTTTAAATCATGTTTCTTCAAAATGTAAAAAATAAAAGAATTGTTTTCCCTTAAGAAGGATACAAAATTAAAAATTACAGAGCCGGGATATATTAGATGTTTTTCTCCTGGATTAAAGTTATGATTTTGTGTATATAATGCGCTGAAAGAATCCAAAGTAAAAGTTCTCATTATGCAGCAGAGCAGATACATTATTATTAATTCTATATATTTACATATATCTCACGGAACATATTTTAAATTCTGTATGCACCCTAAGCTTTATGATTGAGTACCCATTCAATCCAGCATATTATAAGAAATATTACTTTGTCAGGTGATGCATTGAAATGTTTGAATACAGCCAGAGAGCCTTGACTTTTATTTTTTTGTCTTCCCAACTAAAAAATCTTTTGCCTTTATTGCTACTTCAAAGTAAACTGAATTAAACCGGATGCAGAACAACCTGAAGTCCTTTTGAAGAAGTATAGTTGCGATAATGTAGAACATTAAGCACAGCGGAGGAATTTATCATTACTGTGAAGACTGACGGTATGTGTGCTTTTAAAATTAATGACGGAAGCACTCTGACTTTTAGTCCGTCTAAAATTTTCATTAAATTTCATTATTCAGCTGTCTCTGTGGCCCTGAATTAATAAACTCCAGGTATCACACCATGAATTCATATGACATGTGAGGCGGATAGAGACAGGTAGTCGGCCCTCTTCTTTTTTTACTTTACAATATCCTAAAAACATACAATTTAAAATATATTCGAAGCACCTTCTTCAATGCGGAACTTTGGTTAATGCCTTAGAAATAGATTGTGAGGACGAGTAACGGCTGCACACACACACACACACACACTTTAAGGTGCTATTCTTACACCTTAATGCTGAAATCATCGGTTATAACATCCATCATTCAGTTGGCATCTCTTTTCAATAACACTTACACGTGAAGAGCACTTGATAAAGATGTTCCTTCAGTGGCTGGAAACCTATAATTTCTTGACGCTCCGATTATATTCTCTTGTATTTTTTCTCACATTTCCGCGAGTACGCAGAAGAGGAAAGGTTGTTGTTACGGCTCTTAAACTAACACCGCTTAGGCGTACAAATTAATAGAGATGTACCTGTGCCAAATGGTTTCTGGCAGACTGGGGCCACTTTGTGAAGAGAAGAAAGACCTCGCGCTTGCAGCTTTTCTTATTTTTACACGAGACGTCCGTATCGTTTCACGGTGTCTTTCCCCTTTCCGAGCGCATCGTAGATAAAAAAGATGCCAGAATTCTAAAAGCATCGCGCGGTTAAAGTGCCGCTGCGTGTGTTGTCGGCTCCGTCACGATTCTCCACGCGTAAAGAAAGAAAGAAAGTGATTCTGAATAGCAGATTCCTGCTGAGTTCATGTTTGTTTACCCTAAGTGAGACGCAGGTTAAAGCTACCTTTAGGCTGCATAAAGAGCGTTAGCTGGGAGGTGGCGGCAACACCTGCTCGCTGTTTCTCTTCCAACAAACTCGTCAAAACGAGATTTGAAAGTGGCAACGCATCCTTCTCTCTGAACCTCTGCACCTGAAGCTCGGAGCGGAGAGTGGATGTAAAGCGGAAGATAAGAAAGAGTGTTGTGAGAGGAGAGAGGAGAGAGGGTTCTGCGAGAGTGGGGGGGAACCGGGTTCAGGTGGGGTCTGGGTAATCGATGCTCCGGCCTGGTGAGAGGTAAACTCCAGGAAGCAGGTGAGAATAGTCATTACCTGCGTTCAAAGATAGCTTTTTATCTTACCTCTCCGCGAGTAAAGCGCTTTCAGTAAACTCCCGTTAGCCTCCAACGGATTCCTGCCAGGTCTTTCTCTCCCGTGTCTCCTCCACTTTTTTATTTCTCTCTCGTTTTAATAATCTATACATTATTGAGAGACTGTGTTTTTTCGTAAGGAATAAACTGCGTACTGGCAACTGGCTTTTGGTTGTACTGCCGTCTGAAGCCAAGTATGAAACAGAGAACCAACGTTTCAGTTACGTTAGCTAAAGTTGAAACGTTACGTTAGCTTACTTCTGGACTCCAGCGTTGTGAATATTCGCAACGCTTTACTCGCGTGAGTTTCCTAGCTATTTGTGGCTTATTTGCGCCTTAGAGGTGGCGTTGCTTATCTCTGTGGCTATACAAATAGTTGTCATTTCCTCCATCTGACCACTAGTTGTGCTTCATACTCGTTGAGGACATCACCACAAACATGACATCACCCGTAGGCTCACACAGCTCGCTGGCTTTAACCGACTACGTCTGAATCTGCGGAGCTACTCAACGCTGATTGGCTTTCGCAACCCGTCGTCGGGCGAAAGTTTAAATATTTCAACTCGAGGCGAATGACGCAAATCTTTCGCTTCTCTCAATTCGCGAAATTCTCATATGGGGAAGAAACTTGCTGAATTTCTGTTGCTTCTCGTCTATCAGAACACTCCCAAATCTCCGGCTGAACGCCAGATGGTCGAGTTGCATTGTGGGTAATACAGGCAACAAAGTTTGATGAGGAAGAAGAACGTGTTGGATATAAATGTAAAATTAAATAAAGGACATCTCTGGATGCTCAGCGTTTATATATATATATATATATATATATATATATATATATATATATATAATATATATAAATATACACTACTGTTCAAAAGTTTGGGGTCACTTAGAAAAAATGAATAAAAACCAGTGTTTATTCCAATGAAAATGACATTAAATTAATCAGAAATACTCTCTCTACATAGTTAATGTGGTAAATGACTATTCTCTGGTTTTAATGAAATCTCTACAGAGGTGTAAAGAGGCCCATCTCCAGTGTTCTAGTGGTACATTGTGTGCCTTAGAAGACTAGCAGAGGATTAGAACCCCATTGACCCTTTAAAAGAAAAAAGTATTACTTTTTATTTTGCATTTTCCACTAACAGATTATTCCTTGACATTGAAACCCTTTTTATGTGAGCGCAGCTGAAAACAGTTACGCTGGTGAGAGAAGCTCTAAAACTGTCCTTTCTTTGAGCCACAAGTTTGAAGAACAACATTAATATTTCCAATGAAAATCATTATTTCTAACTTTGTCAATGTCCTGACTAGATTTTGTATTAATCTTGTATTCATTTAATAAATAAAAGTGTGAGTTTTCATGGAAAATACAACATTTTCTCGGTGACCCCAAACTTTTGAACGGTAGTGTATATATATATATATATATATATATATATATATATATATATATATATATATATATATATATTTTTTAAACCGCCTATCACGAGTCCAACAATCAAGCGTGAGTACAATGCCGGATTAGCAGAGAGCTCTTTTAATAATATCTCTAACTTTTCCCTGACTCGAGGCAAAGCCCAGGTTAGAAGCCCCAGAAATCCAACCCAGATGAACGTTGAGTAAAAGCTGCCACGGAGATAATGAACCAATTGTTCCGTCTTTCAATAAAGAAAAGACTGGAAATGCAACACTGGATATTATCTAGCACAATAATATTAAATTGGCTACTTCCTTTCATTTGTGAATCAAAGAAATAAATAGCCCCAAAACCCTCTTGATGAGGCCCATATATGTTACAGAGAACAGGACAACCACAAAGATAGCGGAGACAAATGTGACTAATTGTCATATAACCTCAAATTGGGGGGCATGGTAGTGTCTAAATAATGGCAGCTAATTTGCCTTGTATTGTGCTTTCTTGATGGGCTTAAATTGAATGAGTCAGGATCCTTTCTGGCGTAATGTGAAAGCCGGGGCACCGGTTCACACCAGAGACATCCAAGGTCGAACTACTCCCAATGAAGGGGTGATCGGGGGAGTGAAGAGATTTAAAGTAAGGCGGCTGAGTCAATGGCGGCCGGGCTGCAGACTTGGCACCATATTCATGTAACCTTGAATTACTGTTACGGCTTTTTTCTGCATTAAGAGCTTTTTCTACTAGCCAGTCTCTAAAATATATCTTTTTTGTTGGCACCCACATTAATGGCACAATCAGTCAGAAGAAAAAAATTGCAGTGACAAATTATTCATTGTAATCCTCCATTTGAGGACCTAATGCCTCTAATTGGGCTTTTATGACTTACAAACTGTATCTTCCTCTCTTTCTTTATTTTTTTTCTCTCCCTCTGGCGTTTGTTTTTCTTCATTCCCGCCATGCTGTGGAGTGACATTGAGCCTCTCCCTGTCGGGGTGCTCTCTTGTCTCACTCCAGTGCACATTTTCACTGTCCCCTCTCCCTCTCCCCCCCCCACCCCCCAGACAATGAGCTTTTGACTGAATACATTATCTGAGCTGTTGTTCTGTTTGTTGTTGTTTTAGCATCCGAGAAAAGAGATGAATTATTAATGATGACAGGCAAAAAAAGAAAGAGGAGGATAAAAAAATCTAGTATTTTTAGGACTGCTGCTGAGTGCTGCGGCTCCATCAAGAGGCTTGCATAAGAGACTCAAAGTTAGCGCTTATTAATACCGCTCACGACTTACAGAGCCATTTGTTGTATGGATCAGGCACCAATAAAATACTTACTGATTCCTATTGGTACTAAATAAATTATAATTCTTCTGTCAATAGAAGGTACAGTTCTGGGAAACAACAGAAGTTCAGGGAAAATGGTCAACACTTCATATAAGTGCCTGGTTCTTATTCTGTAATTATAGCCTGCACACACTGTTCTTGTTGTGTAATTATATTCTGCACATCTTTTTATTCTGGTGTAAGTACAACCTGTACACCTGGTTCTGACTATATTGTTCTGATTGTGTAATTATAGCCCACAGACCTGGTTCTGACTTTTAAATTACAGCCCTCAGATCTTGTTTTTATCATGTAATTACAGCCCTCAGATCTTGTTTATAACATGTAATTACAGCCCTCACATCTCGTTTTTACTGTTTAATTACAGCCCTCACATCTTGTTTTTAACATGTAATTACAGCCCTCACATCTTGTTTTTAACATGTAATTACAGCCCTCACATCTTGTTTTTAACATGTAATTACAGCCCTCACATCTTGTTTTTAACATGTAATTACAGCCCTCACATCTTGTTTATAACATGTAATTACAGCCCTCACATCTTGTTTATAACATGTAATTACAGCCCTCACATCTAGTTTTTACTGTTTAATTACAGCCCTCACATCTTGTTTTTAACATTTAATTACAGCCCTCACATCTTGTTTTTAAAGTGTAATTACAGCTCTCACATCTCGTTTTTACTTTTTGATTATAGCCCTCACATCTTGTTTTTAAAGTGGAATTACAGCCCTCACATCTTGTCTTTAACTTGTAATTACAGCCCTCACATCTTGTTGTTGTGATTACGGATGTTCCTCCTACATGTATTTATTATATGAGTTCATTATTAGATGAGTCTGTCCTCTGAACTCTCCTCCGGCTCATTAGGACTAACACTGATTGTATTTTTTGACCAACAAATTGAAATCAACTTTGTTAATCAGTGAAACTACAACGTGCATCTTGAATTCTAAATTGTTTATTGGAGCCATATTGTGACACGTAAACAAACCCCAGCATGGTGCTTTCACTGGAGCCCCAGTATAAGTGTGTGATGGTATAAGTGTACTGAGAGAAATAGTTCAGCAAGTGTACAAACATTATCGTATCATAACACAAGTTATTTACAGCTTTTAAAAATATTTAATTCTAAAAAGCCCCCCCCCCCCCCCCCCCCCCCAAATAAAGTAAAAGCCTAATCTGCAACCACTTCCACGCTCAGTGTCCTGGTCTTGTGTTTCTCTTCTTAACGTCACTGATCTGAAGCAGGGGTCACTGCGCCCCCTGGCGGCCACACAGCGGCACTGCACTGCGTCCACAGCTTCAACACAGTGAGACGAAGGCCTCGATCATTACAGGGATTAGAGCGTCACACCATTATTCACATGGGGCGTTAGTTTTGTTCAAAGCGACAGCCCCCCGGTGACAAATCAACTGCGCCGGCGTGTGTCAAGTTTGTCTCCCACGTTGAAATCGAGGGGACGTCGACCATTCATCACGGGCGAAGAAGCTGTTACCCCCCCCCCCCCTCAGGATCCAGTGATAAGGGATGAATGAAGAAAAAATTAGACAGAGACTTGACCACTGTCCATCGGGGGGGGGGGGGGGGGGTGCTCCTGTTCCCCGTGTCCTTTAAGAGGCTTCAGTGAGGAGCGCCATTGATTTAAACTCAACGCCGCTCACTTGTGGACGTCCGTTTGTATTCATAGCGCCTCCTTCAAGCCTTCTTCCCTCAACCGGGGGCGGGAGAGAGAGAGAGAAAGAAGAAGAAGAAGAAGAAGAAGAAGAAGAAGAAGAAGAAGAAGAAGAAGAAGAAGAAGAAGAGGAGGAAGAAGAGGAAGAAGAGGGGGCTGCGTGTTTGGAGTTACAGGACCAGAAGAAAAGGTAAATATCATTTCCATAACATTTGAACCAGTTAACCAGCAGCACAATGCAGACGAACACGACTGAGAGCGCCTTGCAGCCAATGAGGCCGCTCCGCCCGGGAGGAGACGCACACATGGAGGAGGTGAGTGGGGGGGGGGGTCAACTGTACCAGCTAGCCCCCACCCACCCACCCACCCTCGAGCGGTGCTGATGTTTGAGGCAACCGTTGCCTCATTTTCGGCGCGGTGGTGGTGGAGGAGGAGGAGGAGGAGGAGGGGTGGATGCCGTCCCCAAGGTGAATGGAGAAGAATAGCTGCTCCACGCTGCCTGGGGGGGTGGGGGGGGGGGGGCTGCACTGCTTTGGGTGATTCATCTATTGATTATTTTCTGCCCAAGCATGGAGGTGCCATGTAAACACACATAGATGAGCCCCCCCCCCCAGACTACAGATAAAGGAATACATGAATGAGAGATGAGGATTAGTTGAGTTATTGATTCAGGATGTTGCTGTTGTTGTTTATTTCTTTGTGCAAACTAGTATAGTCGTCATATTGTTATTTTTGTGGATTTTTTTTTCTCTCATGGATGACGGAGGAAGAGGAAGAAGAAGAGGAGCCCTTTGCTCTTGGACCCGAGTCGGGCCTTCGCCCCACACCCTCCAGAACCAGCCGTCCAGAACCAGCCCTCCAGAACCAGCCCTCCAGAGTCCTCCAGAACCAGTCCTCCAGAACCAGCCCTCCAGAACCAGTCCTCCAGAGTCCTCCAGAACCAGTCCTCCAGAACCAGCCCTCCAGAACCAGCCCTCCAGAGTCAGTCCTCCAGAACCAGCCCTCCAGAACCAGTCCTCCAGAACCAGTCCTCCAGAACCAGCCATCCAGAACCAGTACTCCAGAGTCCTCCAGAACCACCCCTCCAGAACCAGTCCTCCAGAGTCCTCCAGAACCAGTCCTCCAGAACCAGTCCTCCAGAACCAGCCCTCCAGAACCAGTCCTCCAGAACCAGTCCTCCAGAACCAGCCATCCAGAACCAGTACTCCAGAGTCCTCCAGAACCACCCCTCCAGAACCAGTCCTCCAGAGTCCTCCAGAACCAGTCCTCCAGAACCAGTCCTCCAGAGTCCTCCAGAACCAGTCCTCCAGAACCAGCCCTCCAGAACCAGTCCTCCAGAGTCCTCCAGAACCAGCTGTCCAGAACCAGTCCTCCAGAACCAGCCCTCCAGGGTCCTCCAGCGGCTCCGAGTGACGAGCAGAGCCGACCACCACGGTTCAGAACTGCGTCTTATTTACCCACAATCCACTGGGGTTTGGTCCCCGCTGAAGTTCGCCCGCTCCGGTTTCTTTACTCTCGTGACCTCGTGACCTCGTGACATCGACCCCTACGGGCCGAACAAAAACAAGATGCTCAAACTAAATAAAAACATTTCAGAGGGTTGCATCATTTTCTCTTCACACGGTACTACATTATTAAATATAAACAACGTGTTGCCAGAATAAATTATAAAATTATCTTTCCGATGATGCAAGTATCAATCAGCAGAATGCGTGGGGAAGTCGCCCCCCCCCCCTTTTATAAAGTATAAAGTGATACATTTACTATAGAAAGCTGTGAAATTCATTTATTTTAATATATAACAATATTTGTTTTGCTCTCGTCTGATTAAGCCACTTATTTATATTATTTAAAGGAGTTTTCTGTAACTTCTTCATATCGTTGTATATTTCACCTTCAGGCCGAGGTGATTATACTAAAAACAAACCTTTATGTTCATAAATACAATAAGCGTAAATATCTCTCGCTCTCTCTAAAAAATATATTTTTCGAAAATAAAATCTATAGAAAAATTCTATAAAAGAAGAAGACACCATCAGACATGGCTCTCTCTCTCTCTCTCCCTCTCTCTCTTTCTCTCTCCCTTTGGGGGCGGTAATGGCATTCTCCATGACAACGGCGGTGCCCTTGAGGGCCGGGCGCCCCCTCCGGTAGGGGGGGGGGGCGCCGTGGAAACACGACAGGGTCAACGGTCACCTCCCATCATCCACCAGCAGCCCCCTCCTCCTCCTCCCTCTCCTCAGGTGGAGCGAGGAATGTGAGAGAGAGAGAGAGAGAGAGAGAGAGAGAGAGAGAGAGAGAGAGAGAGAGAGAGAGACAGAGAGAGAAATAAAGTGCAGAACAAGCCCACTCAGTCCGGCCCGGCACCGGAGCTGCAGCCACGGGCGCTTCTGGCGAGGTCTCCGGCTCCTCGCCGCTCCTGCGAGGCCGGATCGATACGCGGATTCTTCTTGGCACCCGAGTATAGCGCTGCAGTGATGCCCCGAGGTCCGTGAAGACACAGAGTGTGTGTGTGTGTATGTGTGTGTGTGTTGAGGCGCTCGGCTGATGCGTCCAACCAGCATTTACTTTTCTTTTCTTATGTTGTAAAATACGCAGGAACATTCTCACGGCCCCCAATAAATATGTTTTTTTTATTCTCTGGGAACATTTTAATTGACGTGACAGAATATTTAAATATTTCCATCTTTTTTTTCATTTCATTCATCATCTTCAGTTGTTATACAAACAATTTTAAGCTTAAATTATACATGGTGTGCATCCCGCAGAAGTCGGAGGATGAAGCTCGTCTCCTCTGGAGGAGCAGAAGCGAGGCTCTTCTGCCCCCTGGTGGCCAAACAGAAAAAGTTCACCTGCAGCCTCAAAGCGTGAAGTCAACGGCATCAGAGTGAAGTCCTACAGGACGTCGTTCCTTTTGGTTTCACACAAACACAAACACACGCTTAAAAAGCGTTCAGAAAGAAGAGAACCGGACGCCGTCCCGTCAACAACTCTGGTCCTGACGTTCCGCCGGACAAACAAAACGCGTCTTTCAAAAAAACTGATCAATAATAGAAGAAAGAAAGGAAGAAAAGGCTTAGCGATCGAGTCGAGGCGCTCGTCTCCTCGGGCTGAGGTCACACGGAGGTCGTATGGTGTCCTCCTCCACCGAAACAAGACTTCAGGCACCTGCAGACACCACACGGCGAACATCATCGTAAACCAAGCAGAAACTAATCATAAACTAACCCTAAACTAGTCGAAAACAACCCTAATCTAGTCCTAAACCAATCATAAACTAATCATAAACCAAGCAGATCCGAATCCTAAACTAGTCCAAAACTAACCTTAACATAGTCCTAAACTAATCCTAAACTAGTCATAAACCAGTCATACACTAGTCATAAACTAATCCTAAACCAATTCTAAACTAGTCATAAACCAGTCATACACTAGTCATAAACTAATCCTAAACCAATTCTAAACTAGTCATAAACCAGTCATACACTAGTCATAAACTAATCCTAAACCAATTCTAAACTAGTCATAAACTAACCCTAAACAAGTTATAAACTAGTTATAAACTAGTTCTGAACTAGTCATAAACTAGTCATAAACTAACCCTAAACTAGTTACAAACTAGTCCTAAACTAGTCATAAACTAATCCTGAACTAGTCATTCCGTGTCTCTGCGTCTCCGTCCTCCTCGGGGTCAGGGGTCAGGAGGTCAGGGGGTCAGGAGGTCAGGGGGTCAGGGGGTCAGGAGGTCAGGGGGTCAGGAGGTCAGGGGGGTCAGGGGGTCAGGGGGTCAGGAGGTCGTGGTCCTCACCGTGGTGGTACGAGGTCCTGGGTGGTGAGGGAAGTGGAGCGCCGGGGCCCCGGGGGCCTAAACCTATCCCACTGCTCTGGAGGCGGGACTTCTGCACGGCCAACGCCACCGCCAGGGCGAACCTGGACGGGGCCGCCCTCATGGCGCCCGGAGGCTTCGGCGGAGAGGAAGCCGTCGCATCGTCGTCATCCTCCTCTTCCTCTTCCTCTTCCGTCTCCTCCGTGTGTTCGTCAAAGAAGATGGGTGGGGGAGGGGAAGGGAAGCGATCCTGCTCTTCCTTTCCTTGTCCTCCCTCCTCCTCCTCCTCCTCCTCCTCCTCCTCCTCCTCCTCCTCCTCCTCCTCCTCCTCCTCCTCCTCGGTGTCTGGACCACGGCGCTCCACGTCTGCCGGCCTCACCTCGGACGGGACTTCCGGCTCGTCTTCTCCCGTCTGCTCCCTGACCTCAGAGCCAAGATGGTGGTCTACGCCATGCGGCGGCGGAGGGTCCAGAGAAGAGGGTTCATGAGCCTGAGACCCCTCAGGAGGAAGTGGATCCTCTTGAGCTTGGGACCCCTCAGGAGAAAGTAGATCCTCTTGAGCCTGAGACCCCTCAGGAGGAAGTGGATCCTCTTGAGCCTGAGACCCCTCAGGAGGAAGTGGATCCTCTTGAGCCTGAGACCCCTCAGGAGGAAGTGGATCCTCTTGAGCCTGAGACCCCTCAGGAGGAAGTGGATCCTCTTGAGCTTGGGACCCGACCGGAGGAAGTGGATCCTCTTGAGCATGGGACCTCTCAGGAGGAAGTGGATCCTCTTGAGCTTGGGACCCCTCAGGAGGAAGTAGATCCTGTTGAGCCTGAGACCCCTCAGGAGGAAGTGGATCCTCTTGAGCCTGAGACCCCTCAGGAGGAAGTGGATCCTCTTGAGCCTGAGACCCCTCAGGAGGAAGTGGATCCTCTTGAGCTTGGGACCCCTCAGGAGGAAGTAGATCCTCTTGAGCTTGGGACCCCTCAGGAGGAAGTGGATCCTCTTGAGCTTGGGACCCCTCAGGAGGAAGTGGATCCTCTCGAGCCTCAGCTGGCTTCCTCTCGGCTTCCCTCCCCGACTCTTCGTCGTCGTCGTCTTCCACGGACTTGGCGGTCTTGGAGGGAACCACCTTGAACGTGGTCATTCCTTTCCTCTGGTCCTCCTGCTCCGTGGGGGGGGCGGGCGTCGGGCCGTTGGGCGTCAGGCCGCCGGGCCCGGCGCTCCTCTGGGGCCCGGAGGAGGCGCCGCTGTAGAACTCCGGGAAGGCGGCGGCGTTCCTCAGACGCTGGACCAGCGTTCCCTTGGAGACGGAGGACGTCAGGACCTTGGCCAGAGCGCAGCGGGCGTCCGACAGCTCCGCCATGGCCACGCCACGGAGGAGAGAGAATGACGGGCGAGAAGAGGAGGAGGAGGAGGACCGCGCAGGTGGGGATGATGAAGAGGAGGGCAGCGATAGGTTTACGGAGTTCAAGTTGGACTCGTCGCTTTCCCTCAGCTCCTCCTCTTCCTCCTCTTCCTCCGCAGCGTCCAGGGAGTCTAGAGTCTCTGGGGGGAAGTTAAGGGAAAGTCAACTTTAACACATTACTTATTAATATTAAATATAGTAATATTTAATATAGTTATATAGTAATACTTAATATAGTTGTATAGTAATATTTAATATAGTAACATTTAATACAGTATTATTTAATATAGTAATATAATAATATTTAATATAGTAACATTTAATATAAGAATATAGAAATATAGGAATATTTGAGATAGTAATATAGTTATATAGTAATATAGTAATATTTAATATAGGAATATATTATAATATTTAATATAATACAGTAATATTTAATATAGTAATCACACATACGGTTCATTTAAATTTCACAAACACTGATGTCTAATGTTCAGAGGCCAAAACACTGTTTTAAAGTTAAGAGTTAAATTCTAATTTTTATTATATTAATAGAAGTGCTAATTAATAATGAAAACAGGCATGTGAAAATTCCCAAAGAAATCAAAGATATGTCTAAATGAGAAGAACAGAAGAATAAAAGATAAAATCATAATGAAATAAAAATGTAAAAAAAGAAAATAGAAGTTATTAAGCAGAGTAAAAAATTAATAGAAAAAAAATAAAAAATAATAATTAATTCATACCAGTTAAAATATAATATAATAAAAGCGTATGGATTAGTTTACGAATGTAATTGTTTTTTTTAAGTAAAAAAAACATCAGTTTACAACATCCCAGAGAAAGGAAATCCCACAATAAGAAAAGAACAAACACTTGAGACAAAAAAAAGAAAAATACAGAATCTCCACCAAAAGATAACCGACAGATGAGAAAAGACAGGATGAAATAAAAAAATACAAAAACAGTAGAAATAGACAGCGACGTGCAGCGACAGACATCTAGGACGGGAAGGAGGAAGAAGAGGCAGACGCAGCAGCAGCAAGAGGGGGGAGAGGAAGAGGAGGAAGAGGGAAAGAAAACAGCAGCAGCCGTCAATCAGCCCCACCAGGTGACGGGTCTGGAAGCAGGGAGGAGAGAGAGACGTTCATGTGTCGTTAGGTTGAAGTGGATTCCATGTACACGTAAATAAGGAAGTCTTAAATAATGCTTAGAGAGAGATAATTAACACGAGGAACCTTCTGAAGAATGTCTTGTGAAGCATAATCACTGTTTTATATGTGTAACTGTAATGACATCTTATAGTGGTAGCTGTAGGACGTAGATGGTATGAATGAGAGGCGAGTCCCTCTTGATTGATCATTTCCTGTTAGAGCTCTTATTCTGAAGGGTCTCAAACCGGAAGTAGAACTCGGCGAACAGGTGAACGGCGTAGCTCTGGAGAGGAGGAGAGACGAGAATAACGGAGCACCGCCGCTGTAGGGGAGGCGTTTGATTGGTCCTCAGGGGCCGCTATTTAAAAACGTGGAGGAGGAGACGGCGTGGAGGAGAGGAGATGTGGAGGAGGAATCGGCGTGGAGGAGAGGAGATGTGGAGGAGGAAACGGCGTGGAGGAGAGGAGATGTGGAGGAGGAAGAGACGTGGAAGAGGAGACGTAGAGGAGGAGACGTAGAGGAAGAGACGTGGAGGAGGAGACGTAGAGGAGGAGACGTGGAGGAGGAGACGTAGAGGAGGAGACGTGGAGGAGGAGACGTGGAGGAGGAAGAGACGTGGAGGAGGAGACGTAGAGGAGGAGACGTAAGGGAGGTGTTTTTCAAGCCAACTCAGCAGCTCCGTCACGGCTAAAGATAATAATAATAATAATAATGAGGATAATAAAAACACACGAGAGTGAAGGGAGCCGTCGCCTGGGGCAACGCAGACGAGACGAGAGGCCGGGGTGGCCGTTCACACGGAGACGACCGCCGCTCACTAGTAGACATCGTTATCTCTTTGTTTACTCTCTTGTGTTGTTTATCTTCATGTTTTACACAATATGTAGAACTAAAATGAACTTAATCTAAAAATGAGAATCATCTCAAAATCAGGGTTCTTCCTGATCCGATGTGAGGTCAAAGGTCAGGGATGTCGCGTGTGTACGGACTGTAAAGCCCTCCGAGGAGAATTTACTAATATTGCGCTAAAATAAACAACATTTAAATTAAATGGCTAATCAACGCCTACTTAAAACAATTTTTTTAAGAGAATACAAAAATGTCAAAAAGAACGCCTCCAAGGTCAAAAGAGGGGAAGCCTTGCAGAGGGCCTACAGGGGCCCAGTTTTAGATATTTATTTTAATGGGAGTGAGAAATCAAATGGGGGATCCGTGAGGATCAGGGAGCTGTAATACTCCTGTCGGCCACAAGAGGCAGCGGCGCTCCTCTGAGGTCCTTCACGTCGCCCTCCTCCTCGGGGCTCCTCCACCAGCACATAGCCACAGCCCGACTACAGAGCCCGATGGAGGTCTTACCTCCAGCCTGGGGGTCCGGCTCCTGGTGGCGGTCGGCACAGGGCGGGGGGGGGGCCCTCCTCTTGGTCCTCCTCACGGGGGACTCCACAGACCTCTAGGAGAGAGACGAGGACAGAACATCACCTCCTGGAGCGCCAACGCTCACGAAGAGGGGAGGAGAGAAACCACAACAGGAACAGGAGAACGAGAAGAAGAACAAGGAGAAAGAGAAAGAGAAGAACAAGAAGGAGAGAAAAGAAAACAAGAACAAGAAGAGCAAGAAGGAGAAGAACAACAAAGAGAAACATAAGAAGAGGAAGAAGAAGAAGAGCAAGAAGAACAAGGAGAAGGAGGAAGGGGTAGAACAAGAAAAGAGAACAAGAAAGAAAGAGAAAAAGAAGAAAGAAAAGGTAGAACAAGGAGAAGAAAGAGAACAAGAAGGAGAAGAGAAAAAGAAGAACAAGAGCAAGAAGAACAAGAATAAGTATAAGAAAGAGAAAAAGAAGAACAAGGAGAAGAAAGAACAATGAGAACAAGAACAACAAGAAGAACAACAAGAAAAGGAGAAGAAGAACAACAACAACAACAAGGAGAAGGAGACTCTCTCCCACCTGTGGCCCCGGGGCGGCCCCCCGGCCGTGGGGGGGGCTCAGCGGGGCGCTGGGCGGCGGCCGCGGGGCTCGCCTCTTCTTGGGCTCGGGGGCCGGCGGGGCGTCACAGGAGGAGACGACGCCGGGGGCCGGAGGAGGAGCTGGGCCGCTCTGGAGAGGGGGAAGAAGAAGAAGAAGAAGAAGAAGAAGAAGAAGAAGAAGAAGAAGAAGAAGAAGAAGAAGAAGAAGAAGAAAGGTTTGGGTCACAGACACCGACCAGCACCCCCCACCCCCCCCCCCGCGCCGCTCGCCTACCGGGGCGCCTCTCGACTTGCGTCTCCTGAAGAGGCCGAGGAACCCAGAGACGTCCTTCTGCTTCTTCTGAGGACGCTCTGGAGGACGAGAAGGAGACGAGTCAGCAGGGAGGGGAGGAGGAGGACGAGGGTGAGGAGGAGGAGGGGGACGAGGGGGAGGAGGAGGGAGGGGAGGGAGGGGAAGGGGACGAGGAGGAGGATGAGGGAGGGGACGAGGGAGGGGACGAGGGAGGGGACGGGGACGAGGATGAGGAGGAGGGAGGGGAGGGTGATGAGGAGGGAGGGGAGGGGAGGGGAGGAGGAGGAGGATGAGGACAGGGACACCATACCTCGTGGGGGACATGGCGAGACGACCTCCGTTGGCGGGACGGCTGAGAACAAAGACAACAATGAGAACAATGAGAACAATGAGAACAATGAGAACAATGCACTAGCAGGTGAGGTCGTCTTTAAGCGAGCCGACCCGTCTGCCCACTAGAGGGCGATCAGAACCACGACTGAGGTTCTCCCAGGACGTTCCCGAGCAGAGAACCAGAGAGCCGGTGGAGCGTACCTGCGTCGGGGGCCGCCGTGTCCTGGGCGAACAGCTCCCTCAGCCCGAGGCCGCTCAGGCTCTCCGTCAGGTCCAGCGGGGTGGGGGGCCCCTCCCCCGACCCGGGGGCCCTCAGGAGGACGGTGGTCTCCGGCGGCAGCTCACACTTGTCGCACACCAGCGGCAGCAGCGCGCCGAGCGGCGCCCGGGGGTCGACCCGCAGCACGGCCTTGTGGGTCCGGTTGTAGTTGATCAGCAGGCGCACGGACGGCTGCGTGGGCGAAGGGCGGTCAGCCAATGAGAGGGCGGGGATGCGGACGTCCCGCCTCCTCTTACCTGCGGCGCGTAGGGCGGGCGCAGCTTCTCCTCGCCGCTCTTGGGCCGCAGCACCACGGTGGCGGCGGCCAGCGAGCCCACGGGGGAGCTGGCTTTGAAGCCCACCGGGCTCCTGTCGGGCGAGAGCAGCTCCACGGTGTAGAGGGCCGGGTTCAGGTGGTGGCTCGCACACAGCGCCACCAGCAGGTCCATCACGGGCTTACTGGGGGGGGGGTATAACATATATATATATATATATATATATATATATATATATATATATATATATATATATATATGAGAGATTGTTTTATGTTCAGAGATATCTCCAAATAAAAATAATAACTTTACGAGGGAATAAACTACAACACTGATTGATTATATATATATATATATATATATATATATATATGAGAGATTGTTTTATGTTCAGAGATATCTCCAAATAAAAATAATAACTTTACGAGGGAATAAACTACAACACTGATTGATTATATATATATATATATATATATATATATATATATATATATATATATATATATATATATAAAAAAAAAATGTAAGTTATTCCTATTGCTGGCTGCGTTCCCCATCATGGAGGTCACACTCTTTCCACCTTCATGCTTTTTTTTAGTAGTGATTACAATAGTTTCACAGAAGAGAACATAAAAAAATATATATATAAATATATATATATATATATATATATATATATATATATATATATATATATATATATGGGATTGTTTTGTTCAGAGATATCTCCAAATAAAAATGTTCTCTCTCTCCAGTCTAGATATATATAGATAAATAATAGAAATGTGAGATTGTTTTATGTTGAGAGAGAAAGATATCTCAAAATAAAAATGCTCTCTCTCTCTTAATATATATAAATATATGAGATATATTGTTTTATGTTGAGAAAGAGATATCTCCAAAGATAAATGCACCTTTTTTATTGAGATATCTCTCTCTATTTCTATTTACACACATTAGGGAGATGTTCTTCCTTTTTATAAATGATATATACATAATGATATATATGAGAGAGAGAGAAATATGTACGGTTTATTTGGAGGTGTGGACCAAGGGTCGCTTTTCTGAGACGGCTGAAGGAAGATTTTTACATGTAAGCCCCCACCACGAGTAAAGTTCCTAGAAACACTGCATCCTACGTTTCCCATAATGCACTCTGAACTATAGTTCAGAGTGCATTATGGGCCATAGCACAGTGCATTATGGGCCATAGCACAGGACCACAGCCACGTCAACAAAAGGTACACCATAGAAGAAGAACAGAAGCGACCCACCTTCCATGCACCGTGGCGCTCTCCTCCAGCCCCCCTGGCAGGACCACGCACAGGGAGTGGTCCCTCTCCAATGGGTTCTCCTGCTCCTCCATCCCCCCCCCCTCCTCCTCCTCCTCCTCCCTCTCACAATGTCAGGTGAACCTCCTGCAAGGCCAGAGAGAGATCAGCAGCTGTGGGGGAACACGCGCGTCACGTGACCTCCTGCAGCTGGCACGGGGCTGCCAGTGTGAAATGTCCTACAGGGACGTGAAGAGAAGAGGTGAAGACCCGACCCTCACACGGCAGAACCAACCAGAACCAACCCAGAACCAACCACAACCAACCCAGAACCAACTAGAACCAACCAGAACCAACCAGAACCAACCCAGAACCAACCACAACCAACCCAGAACCAACCAGAACCAACTAGAACCAACCAGAACCAACCAGAACCAACCCAGAACCAACCACAACCAACCCAGAACCAACCAGAACCAACTAGAACCAACCAGAACCAACCAGAACCAACCAGAACCAACTAGAACCAACCAGAACCAACCCAGGACCAACCCAGAACCAACCAGAACCACCGAGTCTTCTAGTGTCCTTCATTCATTCTCCACTCAGGGAACAGAAAATAGTGCTAAACATTCCTCTTTCTTTCACTTTACTTTCATAAAAAGAGGAAGAACGTCTCCCTCTCTCCCTCTCTCTCTCTCTCTCTCTCTATGTGGCAATCTGCTGATCCTTAAAATATAGATACTCACTTTGGAGAAGCTGCTCGCGCGCGAGACGTCACGTCGAAATCCGCCCAAACTGTTTACACCTGGAAACGTTCCTCCGATTCTCTCTCTCTCTCTCTCTCTCTCGCTCTCTCTCTCTCTTCACCTTTGACCTCCGTGTGCTCCTCTACCAAACAGTCTGTCAGACGGCTTGATCGAATCCACGCCCCCTCGAAAGGCCACGCCCCCCTGTTCGCCGGAGCGTGCCAATCTAAAAACAGCTGTGTGCCTATCTGATCGTCAATGCGCGCGCGTGCCACCGGTTCCACCTCCCGCGCGCGACCGGAAGAAACACTCACAACGGAATCTTATATTCTGAGTATTTCTGCTAAATACAATTATTAAAGTGAACAAATTGTTAGGGTTAAGTGTGATTGAAACGCATGTATATGGAATATGTATGTGGATACACAAAAATGCTTATATATTATATATTATATATCAAATAAATCTGAAAATTAATATAAAATAAAGAAAAGTGATAAAGAAAAAAATATATATATATTTTTTTCTTTATTTTATATTAATTTTCAGATTTATTTGATTCAAAAAATGTAGGATAGGAATATATAAGCATTTTTGCTTCTACCTATAGCTTGTAAGCCTTTCTGTTCTGTATCCAATATATAATAATATTGTATTGTATTGCAATGATTGACTGAATAAAATACACAACAAAGTGAGCTTAATATATAGATAATTTCTTCCAAAGGTACACACATACTGGGGTCCTTGGTTCAGTTGTAGAAAGAAACCAATAATCGCAGTGCCCTTTGTTTTAATGATACAAAGAGCCATCTCTAAAGCTCTAAAAGAAACAACAACACGCCGTCTGCATAGACCAGCGTCTTAACTCAGGACCCACGCTGTCCGTCCTCCATGTTGTTCAGCATAATAAGCTTAAAGCGTCCCTCCAGTCCAGAGGGATTAGTGCTTTTTAAAAGGCCTCCGTGTTCACCGACACTTCGCTGATTGTGTCCCCCCCCCCCCCCATACGACCTTTTGCACTCACCTGTGTCCACCGAGTCTTCCCATTCTCTATCAGCTGTCTCTTCTGTGTTATTAAGTGCTAAGAGGAGGGAGGGTTGAAGGACAGAGATGTCCCCCCCACACACACACACACATGTAATCCCTGAGCTACTACTCCTCCAGGCCCTGCCCATGTCATGTGACATCACTTTGCATGTCTGTGTTTGTTGCACGGTGTGAATGCTGAGGTGGAGGTGGTGAGGCACGGTGGCACGGTGAACCTGGCGAACTAGTCTAGAATGTGAAAGCTCTCCCCCCCCCCACACCGTATCTCTGTTACACTTATATTATTATGTATTACTTACTTTATTGATTTAATGACATCAAATAATAAGGGGCAAAGGTCGGGTTGAACAACAAAAGGAAAACAAACAAACAAACCACTTCTAATTATCGATTACTCGATGTAAAATCATCAAATCTCATGCAGAGTATATTGCTTTGATTCAGAGAGTCCTGTATGTTGTGCATCTAGTGATTGGCTAGAGGGGCTTCCTGACAGAGACCAGTGGTGACACACAGCCACGGGGGGGGGGGGGGGGGGGGGGCACGGGGGAGCTGTGATGATGTCATCTAATTGTATAGGTCTTATCAGTGGACAGGCCACCGCGCGGCTGAGTCTGGGAGGATGACTAACAGATATCAGCCCCCAACACACACACACACATACACACACACACAGTCGAGATGGACTCACCCGAGGGCCCTCTGCGTGGGGATGGCGTGACACTCGGCTTTATATGCTTCCTGTCTAGGGAAATTAGAAATACATGCAGCAAGTGTGTGTACCGCTCCTGTATTTTCTTTTAAACGACGTAGAGAGGGTGAAATGAGGATGTGAAATACCAAAAGGAAACCTCGTGCTGGTGGAACGAGCCCTCTACATTCAGCACTTTGCCTCTAATGAAGGCCGAGCCACACAGGGCCGCCAAGAATGTCTGAACCTTGGAAATATTATTCACAATATATATATATATAAAGAGAGAGAGAGAGAGAGAGAGAGAGGAGGTGTAATGTGGTTGCAGTGAAACTGTGAGCATTATGCTACGCTGAGCTTACGGGTGTGTCCACCTCAGCTGACCGTGACGAATGGAGTTCAATCTCTCTTTTAAAATATCTCCCTGATTTGAATCATACTACAATGCAATCTAATGAAGTAACCTGTAGTTGTTCCTATTGCTGGCAGTGTTCCCCATCATGGAGGTCACACTCTGTCCACCTTCATGCTTTCTTAGTAGTGATTCCAATAGTTTCACAGAAGAGAACATCAACAAAAAAAAATATATGTGTATATATTCAATTCAATTCAATTCAGTTTATTTGTATAGCCCAGTTTCACAAATTACAAATTTGTCTCAGAGTGCTTTACAGTCTGTACACATAGACATCCCTGCCCCAAAACCTCGCATTGGACCAGGAAAAACTCCCAAATAACCCTTCAGAGATATGTTGCCTTATTTTCCCACAGCTTATCACAACTATGCAGATTTTCTTCCTTCCCCATATTTGTTCACTCATGGAACTAATTATTTTTTTAATTATATAATATATATAAATATATATTCATATTATATACTATACATGTTATACATAATATATAATATATATATATATATATATATATATATATATATATATATATATATATAAATAAATAAATATATATATATATATTATATGAATATATATTTATATAAAATGATAATATATATATATAGTATAATTATATATAATGTTTGTGTCAAAGCCTCGGGGACCCGCAACAGAGTGGCTGACCCCTGCCCTTTACGGACATTTGGTTGCCATATTTGGGTGTAGTTATGCCGACCGACCAGCAGGTGGCACGAGTTCACAATAAAAATCCAGACGTCTGAACACTCGTGTGACGTCCACACGCACATGCCACTTGATGCGAGACAAATCAGTTTAATCGATAAAGTTCCCTTTTACTTTTTGTGCTGCCGACACAACCTGATGGAAAGTAAATAATCACACCTTCTGGGCTTCCTTGCGTTTCGTTTCCACGTAGGCAAACACAGAAAAGTATTCTCTGAAACAAATAACAACCTGTAGCTATTAAACATAAAGCAACTTTTTAAATGGAACTGAATATATAAATATTTTGCGGGTGAATAAATAGGCTAATAATCTTAAATAAGTGACGATAATATGAGGAGCAGCTTCACGTGTGGCATTCGGGAGCGTCTTGCGACAGCCGTCGCTTTAAGGATCTTCATCCCCTGCGACGCGCAGCCAACCGGAAGCGCGGATTGATTTCTCCGTGCCAAGCAAGGGCGGCTAAAAGAAAAGAAGACAACAAAAAATCAAAGGAGCGCTTATTAAATAATAGTCCATCAAGCCTCGGACCGGATTTTTATTAAACCTGAAACTGAAGTAGAGGAGTATTCTGTCGAATATGGGCTCTACCTTTAGGGTGCCCACCTGCCGGGCGCCGTAATGGTGGTGAGTATCCACATCTTTGGAGAACCGTCTGTCTGACGCGATGATTTAATACATTCGGGGTTCATTGACACAGAGCAACAGCTGGGATAAGATACGCAGCCTGACGTTTCAAACCTTATTGGGATTGTTAATGCAGATTGAATGCAATACGAACGCTGTTTAACGGAGGATTACATCTTGACAACGTTGTCAAGGTGATCTTTGATGTGTTTTTCACTAATTGTGCGCGCGACAGACCCGCGCAGCAGGTGTGTCCCTGGTACATTTGACAGGTTATGCTCCATTAAAAATCATACAAATAACCCCCTGACACGCGCACACAATAATCTAGTTTTTAATTTGCATTACAATGCCGCTGGTAATGTTTTTAATTAGCTTATTATAGCCAAGTTATGGCAAATGTCCCTTTTTTTTTAAATACAAACGAAGAAATAAATGACGTAGAGGGAGGGCCACAGGAAGGGACCATTCACAAAGATGTCACAAAGATTTCACAAAAACAATCTACAACCATAGTTGTAGATTGTGTTTATAGATTGCACACAAACAATATACAACCATAGTTGTATACAGTTTATATTTGTGTGTAGCTTTCTCTCTATACAGAATACACGGCCAGACTCATTCAGAGGTTCATGTTGTGGCCCAATGTGTTGACATATTTCGCATTTGATAATATGTTGACCTTTTTGACTCGAGTTGTTTCCATAGGCCGCTTTTAATTCTGTTAAAGTTAGGTGAATACGGGGAGGGAGGAGAAGTAGAACAACCGGGAAAGTAGTTCATTCAAAACACTCTTGGGGCCATTTCAACCGCAGTCAGGGGCCCAACAGGTGGCCCCCGGCCCTCAGTTTGGGCACCGCTGGTTTCCAGTTGGGTGGCAACGACAGCTTCCAACCGTCGCTGGCGCGCTGCCCGGTGTGTCGTCTCTTCTCCCCGCGCCTGTGTGTCGTCGTATTGCCGCCGGCGTATCTGGACGAGGAAGAAGAGGAGGAAGAGGAGGAAGAGCACATGACAGCCGCTTCTTAACTCGCGTTTGTTAAAAACTAAAAAGTGTATTTTCTCCCCGGAGATAATGGCAACATGGCGACAGCCGCCGCGGCCCCCTCGGCTCCTCCTGACACCGAGATAATTGAGGTAACGTGCGACACCCGTCCTGGTTCTATTATTAATATCACAGTTTAATTAGCCTATTAGCATTATACGCTACTGAACTAGCTCCACTAGCTCTTCGCGTCGCCGTTAACTGTAAAGCATGAGGAGCTAACCACCTCCAGAGGTAACGCTAGCTCAGGTCGGCTAGCGCGGGAGATGAAAGAAAGCGCGAGAGGAAATAAAAATGACGGACGTGAGCGACGTCGCGTCTCGCGCGCTCAACAGGTAGACCCCCCCCCACACACACACACGCACACACACACACACCTCTCCATCTTCTTTAAGCACCATGGACAGCGGCGGCCTTTTCTCTCCGTGGCATCCGGGTGACATTTGGATGTGGGGAGATGTACGGGGCGTGTGGAGAGACTGTTGTTGTTGTTGTTGTTGTTGTTGTTGTTGTTGTTGTTGTTGTTGTACTTGCTACGCAGAGGCAGGTTTCCACTCTTGTTCTCTGGAGCAGCTGTCTAAAGGGGAGAACATGGAATAGAAAAAGAGAGAGCTTCATCTGTTGATTATTTGTTTCCATTAATCGATTAGTAGAAGATGTGATTCAGCCACAGAGGAGGAAAGAAACGCAACATATTCACAGCTGGAATCAGAAAAATAGATTATCAAAATTGTGGCAAATGAATTTAATAGTAGACATGTGATTGATTATTGTGAAGCTCCACACGATCCACTAAGGCCGTATCACGGCAGATTTATTTTTTGCCCCACAAAACAGCTTTAAAGCATGTATTAAGATGGTTTTCTTTCCCCCGTGCTGAGGGCATCGTGCTCTGTTGCAGCTGTCATAAATCAAAACCGCTGTAAATAATTCTCCATTTTGCCAAAAGGTCGTATACGATACGTCAGTGTGCAAAAAGCCCTGGATTCTTTTTGACAGCGCTCGAAAGCTGAGCTCGTAGACCCGGGTGTAGATGCTGGGCTCCATCAGGACTCACTACCCCCCCCCCCCACCCCCTTTGCGCTGTCAGGCCCTGGGTCTCGGGGCAGTCGCTGAGACACAAGCAGATGTGTTTCCCGAGATGCCCCAAAGGGGGAGGAGCTACAACCAATCCACACTTTACGCCTGAGGAATCCTTCGAAACACGACATTTCCCGGCTCCGGTGGCTTTCTAATGAACCTCCACTTCGGTTTTGACGGAAGCTTTGATGGCAGGGTTCGTACGGTCGTGGAAAACCTGGAAAAGTCATGGACTTTTTTTAATGGTTATTTCCAGACCTGGAAAAATCATGGAAAAAACTTAACTCATAAAATTTGGGTAAAGTCATGGAAATTTGTTAAAATCACATGTTCATTTACGCCGAGTTTGAAATAATTAATATATTTTTTAAAGAAAGACGCTCAAAATATAAGCCAGCAATAGCTCTCAATACGCAACATTTTCTACAGTTTTCATGCTTATACCGAGATTTCTGTTTGGCCATGGACATTTGGTTTAAAGTCCTGGAAAAGTTATGGAAATCCATCGGTCAGAATGTGTAAGAACCCCGTCCTTAGAAACACGGCATTCTCCGGTGGCTTTCTAATGAACCTCCACTTCGGTTTTGACGATGCTTTGATTGGCTGACTGGAGTTCATGAGCCATGTCTCAAATCTATTGTGTTTTCTCAGCTAGAAGTTTGTCCAATTTCAATGTGTTGGCTTGAAAATACATCGGTGTTCTTACTGGAAACCACTTTGTCCATGAAGTGAAATGCGGTAATAAGTGGATACGGATACATAATTGGGGGGGAAAGTGGCAAAATGGACATTCCCTAGGAGAGTTCTTTGCTTACGGCGTTTCTCAATCAGCGTACTTGTGCGTCCTTTCCTCTACTTGTGTCCTTTCCTCTACTTGTGTCCTTTCCTCTACTTGTGGACTCGTGTCTCGTCATCAGTCTCAGCCCGGGTACATGTTCCAATTCAAAGTTCGCTTCACGCAAAGCACGGTCAAAATGCCCGATGTGACTTGATCCTCCCACTTTACCCAGAATGCATTAGAGGAGACTTGTGCGTACTCTGGCCAGCCGATATCCCAGAATGCATTTCACCAGCAACCGGAAACGGTAGCGGAGGAGAAAATAAACCACTGACGGTTGACTTTTTATAAATACTACTGGTGCTGAGTCACAGAATGTCATTATACAATGTTTTCAGGTGAGAAGTTAGTAGTTTAAATCAAATCTGTGGTCGGTTTGTTATGATTGAGCCGGACGGTCAGCGCGTCAGCAGGACTTTTTAAAATGCTCCGCTGGCTTTGATGTTTCCGTAGCGGTTAAACATGAGATATCATTCGGTTTGGAGGATCTAACGAGCACAAAGAGTTTATTAGTTATTCACCGATAACGTTACATCAGTTTGACTGAGGGTTAAGATTCATAACTTAATATTTTAATTACATTTTAACGTTGAACTCACGGTGTATTTTTCATTTTGACTGAATTGAACATGTGTAATATAACTATATATACATATGTATGTATGTATCTATGTATGTATGTGTGTGTATATATATATATATATATATATATATATATATATATATATATATATATATATATATATATATATATATATATATGTGTGTGTGTGTGTATGTATAAAACATATTTATTTATTACATATACATATTTATATATAATCTAATTTATATACAATATAAATAAATGTTTTTTATCTTGTACACAATATTAATACAATTATATTTGCATGATTATTTGATTTTTAATTGTGTATGTATGTGTAATCCACATACATAATTCAAAATAAAATAATTATATTTAAAGAATAATGTAAAAAGCAGGGTTGTCATATTTTTTTGACTGTAAAAAATAATTCACAGTGAATAATTAGAGTAAACTCAGGAGCAAGAACAGCTGATGTGGTGATGTCATCAATTAAGCTGCTGTTCCAATCCCAGAAAGACCGTCCTCTCGTCCCCCGGAGTCTGGACTCCCAAGACCAGACCCCAAAAGAACACAAGTCTGTACTTGTGGACTTTGAATTGAGAAACGCTGGTTACCCCCCACACACACACACACACACACACACACATGATGCTTGTGATGTACATCCTTTAGTCACTCAGAACCATTTGCATGTGAGATGTGCTCTTTTATTTATTCATTTCACTCCTACGCCTCCTCCTTAATGCGTCTATCCGTGCGTCAGCTCCTTAAAGTCCGTGTGCGTGTGTCCTCAGTCCGCTGGGATACAGTACGTGTCTAGTTAGCCGGGGTGTCGTGGGCCGGTTCGGACCGGTTTAGCGGTCACGGTTTGGTACGGCGGAGAAGAAACCAATATCTTTTTCTTGACTGAGACGTTGAGACGCTTTACTTTTGGAAAACAAATACATAAATGAAAAATTCAATATCATTGAAATATGAAAGTCCCTCTCCTCTTTTAGTAAATGTGAGGGCATCTAAAAAAACGATGCTCTCCCGCGCGACAGTCATTTATAGAGAAGTCTCACCAGGTCGCACCGAACTATTGCGCAACACAGGAAACGCATCACCCATCATCACACAGGCATCGGGGCTCTTTCCATGAGGATGACGTCAGTGTCTCCCACTCTGGAGCCTCTTTTCAGGCAGGGATCTATTGCATTACTGGCTACATCCAGCTTGTGTGTTGCATTCCCGTCACTTAGCCATGCATCTAATTTGATTTCCCCCCCCTCTCTCCGCAGCCCCCCGTCCCAGCTGAGCCCCTCGCTGCCCTCTGAAGGAGCAGGATGACAAGATGGCCCAGCTGCTTGTACCGCCCGGACCTGACAGCTTCTGCCCCTTCGGCCCCGAGTCGCTGGCCGCCATCGAGAGGCGCATCGCCGAGGAGGAGGCCCGGAGACCGCGGGCGGAGCGCCGCGTCGACGACGACGACAACGGGCCTCGACCCAACAGCGACCTGGAGGCGGGGAAGTCCCTCCCCTTTATCTACGGGGACACGCCTCCCCGCCTGGTGTCCACTCCTCTGGAGGACCTGGACACCTTCTACGGCAACCAGAAGGTCTGTAGGTCGGCTCCCGCGGGGCGCGGTTTTACCGCACGACTTTGACTGTCAATTCTTCCTGTGAAAGATGTGTTCAGGCCTGATTATCTTTGGAAGGAGTGGATGAGTTTCAGAAATAGTTTTTAACGTTAAAAAAATCACAACGTGCGCAATTATTGGCAGTGACAAAACTCCAAGTGCCTACGGTCCAAAAGTCTTTTTTTGAACCCGCAGTATTCATTATTGAATCCTTGAGATTATAACAAGATCATTTTAGCTGATTCGGCCATTTGTTGTGGGAGAAATCCTTAAATTTAGATATAAACAAGCGAAAAAACTGCGAAAAACTGCCAAATTTGGCGAATTATTATAGCGCCCCCTATTGTTCAAACTATGAAATGTGCTGTGTATGTTCCAGGACGCATGTTGCACATATTCTGTAAGCTTGAAGTGTTTAGTCCCAATCGTGTTGAGGTTATGAGCTTTGAAAAACCAGACAAGCCCCTAAGATGTTCTCTGGACCATAGATGCTTAAAACAATGAGACATTTAAAAAAAGATGGAAATTACAGGTCTGTCCTTTTTAGAAATGAATCGCACGACACTCAACAAACTATTTAAGGAAGCTCATTGGGCAAGTAGCAATTTCCTTCGCTGAGGAGAGGATGTTCTCCAGTCTGCAGGCATCCATACATCTCTTAAATATCTCCGTAACATTGTGGGTTCTATAATAGTAGAAAAGCGTTCTTTACTTTTACTTTGGATCCTTTACTGACGACATGTCTGCAGTTTTATTTGACAGCTGATTCTTTCCAAATGTTTAAAAAAACAACTTGACTGCTCATCAAGATCGACTTGTTCTATCCTCTTAGTTTAACCTGTATTATAGATTACATTCTTAAAGTTATGGAGGCTACCTGTGTTTATTGGTGAGCTTTTGTTTCCAGAAATGTAGCTCAATCGTCCACTCGCGCTCCACATTTGAACTGACTAGAAAGGTCACCGTTTTTTGGCAAGAATTCATAAAATGACCAATTGCAAAACGGGAATTCTGTTCTTTTACGTGAGAATTTCCGTCTCTTCTCACCAACCCGAGCTTTAAGACGTTGTGTTTTTTACATTGTTACTTTTACTTCACTAAAATAATCATGCGCTGCCCGAGGTCGGATTCCTCCAGCGCCATTTTAATAACAGCCAGATTGGTCCCCTGTGCTCTTATGACACACACACACACACACACACACACACACACGCTCAGATTGCGTAGTGCGGCGGCCTCTGTCTGATTCTGTACTCTCTGTGTGCTCTGCCTCTCTTTCAGACCTTCATAGTATTGAATCGTGGGAAGACAATCTTCCGTTTCAACGCCACTCCTGCCTTGTACATCCTGAGCCCCTTCAACCCTCTGCGGAGGGTCGCCATCAGAGTTTTAGTCCACTCATATCCTTTCACAGCTCATTTGGACCAGAGGGTTTGCCAGAGAAGGGAGGGGTTAAGTGACGGCGGGACAGAACATGTCATGATTGGTTTAGATTCCCTCTGCAGACATTCATCAGGCGTGTTTCTATGGAGGACTCAAAATGACTGAAGTATAAATAAATAAATAAATGCATGAATAAATATAGGAATAAATAAATAAATGCTTAAATAAATGTATAAATAAATACATGTATAAATAAATAAATAAATGTATAAACAAATGTATAAATGCTTAAATAAATGTATACTAAAATAAATAAATACAGGAATGAATGAATGTTATAAATCAACAGGACATCATTAAATAAATATATTTCTAGACAGAGGTTGGGACCGCCCCAGCTTATTTGAATATTTGGACACGTAAATGTCACACATAAATAAATGAAGAAATACGTGTGGACACATAAATAGAGAAATAAATAAATGAAAAAATACAGAAATGTAGAAATATATATTTATTTAATGATGTCCTGTTGATTCATAACTTATATTCATTCATTCCTGTATTTATTTATTTATACATTTATTTAGGCATATATTTATTTATTTCTATATTTATTCATGCATTTATTTATTTATAGTTTTGAGTCCTCCATATGTTTCATGTCATGACGGATGGGGAGGCGTTGCACCGACCGTCCTCTGCAGCGCACACACTAAGATGAATGTTCCTTGACTCCGTGTCCACGATGTTCAGCATGTTGATCATGTTCACCATCCTGACCAACTGTGCTTTCATGACCCTCAGTAACCCCCCGGAATGGGCCAAGAACGTAGAGTAAGTCGGTTCTCTTATTTCGCTCTTTAAATCGAGCTGTGTTGTGATCCTACAATGACGTGTGCATTCATTAACCCTTTGAGTATGATCACATATACATCCTTTAGTTATATTCATACCAAGTATGGCATATCATTTAGTATGCCGAGTGTTAAAGCGGCATAGCGTGTGGATTTTGTATACTAAATAACAGGGTTCGTACGGTCATGGAAAACCTGGAAAATTCATGGAATTTTAAAATGGTCATTTCCAGGCCTGGAGAAGTCATGAAAAAAACTTAAATTATAAAAGTTTTGGAAAAGTCATGGACATTTGTAATAATATGTCCATTTATGCAGAGTTTGAAATAATGAATATGTTTTTTAAAGAAAGACGGTCAAAATATTAGCTGGCGTACGCTCTCAATACACAAAATGTTCTAAATTTTTAATGTTTATACCGAGATCTCAGTTTTTTTTCATGGAAATTTGGTTTAAAGTCATGGAAAAGTCATGGAAATCCATCGGTCAAAATGTGTAAGAACCCTGAAATAAGCAATCGTAGTGGTCAGACTCGACGCACCCAGAATGCATTGCTTCTCTTCAGACTGTCCAGCCCGCCGTTTTAAACCGTTGCATCTAAATGAATAATCCCACATGAACAAGAACAGCGTTAGTCCCTGAGCCACGCCCCTCTACGGGCTCCTGTGATAAAGTTCTTATAAGAGCATGAAAGTAGACGTGAACCGGTATCTTCGAGGTCTTCCTCACCATAAGTGTACACACTAGTCTTCCTCATCATCGCGTATACTTCAGGCACAACGACATCCGGACAGCGGCTTGACGCACGACTTTATAATCCAAGAGAAGAATATTATAATAATATATAGTTTTGTGATATGAATATCAGTCTACCTTGCCTCGTGATGAAACGAGCCGAAGCTTTCAGAAGGACCTCTCTCGTTCTCTCGTTCCCTCGTCCCTCACCAGGTACACATTCACCGGGATTTACACCTTCGAGTCGCTCATAAAGATCCTGGCCAGGGGCTTCTGCGTGGGCAAGTTCACGTTCCTGCGCGACCCGTGGAACTGGCTGGACTTCAGTGTTATCCTCATGGCGTAAGTATTGTGACCGCCGGTTTAACACGGGCCGCCGAAAAGCCTTTGATGCTAATCGAGTCCCTCTGAATGGGAGAGAGAGAGAGATGAAGAGGGGCCGGGTAATCCACGGCTCGGTTTTTAAAACCGTCAAATCTCCACTGGACTCTTCTGCCGTAACGGATGTGAGCCGCCTCACGCCGCAACGTCCTGAGGGTCACACCTGTCGCATGACGGCGTCAGACTGAACGGCGCTCCTTACGTCGGGTCGGATTTTGGGGTTTCTAGTGGAACCAAAACACAAGTAAACTACTTTGTCTATTTGCTTCTAAAATCACCGACGGGTACGTTAAGATAAATGCCTCATTGGCATATTTAAGAAGCAGAAACCAATATTTGAAGTAATCAACGAGGGAATCCAGATCTTTAACCCTCCTGTGACCTTTAGGGTCAATTTGACCCCATTCAATGTTTAACGTTGATGTTCTTTGGGGTCAATTTGACCTCAGGCTGTTTTTTCTCTGTGTCAAGAATATAAGAAATATCAACTGTTTTATATATTTAAAGGGCTATTTAGGTGGTCAACAAACACATAAAGTACCTCACACTTAAACTTGGGATATAATATTAATTCTAATAATCTTTTGGAGGTAAAAGATGTTAGTAAATGTGAAGTACCAGGAGGTTAAAGGCCGGTTAGACTCTGAGCCACACGTTTCATCCCCCTCTCTATCCTCAAGGTTTTGACGTCATTCACAGCCGGATCTCTGCCACATTTTATTCTTCTTAACACCTGGCACTGTTCTCTGTGAGATGAACAGCAGATGTCTTAAATCCCCTCGGCGGGAAATTAGCGCACCATGACCAAGCCGGCCCTCTTGGTGCCTTTAAACCATTTCAGACAGCGCGTGTGAATCGAAGTCGTCCACTTTCACCAGGGGGGGGGGGCGTCTCTGAGCCCCGGCCGCCCCCCCCCCCCTGGAGGGAGTGGTGTGGTTGCTGCTGTTGCGCCGCGTGTGTTGCTGTGTAGTAACTGTGCATTTGATCCTGCAGGTATGTAACAGAGTTTGTACACCTAGGCAATGTTTCAGCTCTGCGCACGTTCAGAGTTTTGCGAGCTTTGAAAACTATCTCGGTGATCCCAGGTAAGGCTGCTCCGCCCTGCCTCCAGCACTCCCGCCATTTGTCTTCTGTGCGTGACCGTTTGCCGTCCCCCCCCCTCCCCCTCCCCTCCCTCCCTCCCTAACCCCACGACCCACCCCCTTTTGTCTTGTCACGCCATGTGTGTGTGTGTGTGTGTGTGTGTGCGTGGGTATATGTGCGTACGTGCGTGTCCCATACCTTTTCCGCAACTCCCTCCTCCTCCTCCTCCTCCTCCTCCTCCTCCTCCTCCTCCTCCTCCCTTACAGATATGTCACAGAGTTTGTGGACCTGGGCAATGTCTCAGCGCTGCGAACCTTCAGGGTTCTGCGAGCCTTGAAAACTATATCGGTCATCCCAGGTGAGAGAGGGTAGGGTTAATGAAATGCTAACGGCTAACTGGCGTTTCGCTAACATCCAAGCCCCCCCCCCCATCCCCTTCCCCCCCCCCCCCCTCCATAGCTCATCCCACTTGTAGCTAAGCCGCCGCCCCTCATGCTGCCTTCGTCCCAAGGCCAAGTGGAAAGCGGCGAATCCGGATCCAATCTGCGAAGGTTGTCAGGATTCTGAGCTTGTAGATGCACCCTTTAAGGCGGCGATCCTTTAGGTGGAAATCTATTCTTGCCTTGGGAGACTTGCGAGTAGATTTTGTGCACTATCTTTTATTTATTTTGAAGTATACTTTTTGCATGAGACATTGCAAAAGCCGATCTCCTGGTGGCTCGCAGGGCTCCTCCTCCTCCCCCCCCCCCCATCCTCCCGCATGTCCTGTTCACTGTCGTCTCGCTCCTGGGGGAACTGTCTCACGGTGAATGGTGGTTTGGGTATCTCTAAACACCATTCACGTCACACGCAAACAAAAAAAGGGGGGGGGGGGGGGGGGGGCATACGTAAAAAAAAAAAACCCCGGCCCGGCTCCTGCATGGCCGTTCATACGGGAGCCGCGCCGCTCGCTGCTGTGCGCTCCCATCAGCAGCTCCTCCTCGACACCCAGCCCGTGGCTGTAATTATCTCCTTTCCCTGTCCCCCCGCCTGTTCTCCCCCCCCCCCCCCCCCCCTCCCGCTCAGGCCTGAAGACCATCGTGGGCGCGCTCATCCAGTCCGTGAAGAAGCTGTCGGACGTCATGATCCTCACCGTCTTCTGCCTCAGCGTCTTCGCCCTCATCGGCCTGCAGCTCTTCATGGGCAACCTGCGGCAGAAGTGCGTGCGCCTGCCGCTCGCCGTCAACGCCACCAACGGCAGCAGCAACGGCACGGCCGGCGGCGGGGGCGAGGACGGGGCGGCGCTCTACGCCGGCATCCTGCTGGACGCCAACGCCACGTTCGAGCAGAACGCCACGGAGGGCCCCTTCAACTGGACGGAGTACATCAGCGACGAGCGTAAGCCGAGCGGGGGTCAGCGGGGGGTTAGCGTCGACCCCCCCAGACGGGGTCGCGTCCTGAGCTTCCGGCGCCACGAGGAGGTCAGAGGTCAGAGGTCAGAGAACCCGTCACACTAACGTCTGCTGGGAGAACGCAGCTGGAAAAAAACTTGTCTTTCACCCCCTCGCTACATTTCGGCATTCATGAACCGCCTAAAGGCAGCGGATGAGGAGGAGGAGGAGGAGGAGGAGGAGGAGGGGGGTGAGTCACTGACCGCCAGCGGGAGACATGGAGGAGAGCGGCGAGCTGCATCCAAGAGAGAGAGACGACCGATTATCAAAGTCCTGTAGACGTTATGACGTGCGTCAGAGAAGTCTGATTGTGATTCAGAGGCAGTTGAGGAACACACACACACACACACACACACACACACACACACACACACATAAATACACACACCCATAAATACACACACGCACACAAATACATGCACACAACTACACACACACATACATACACAAATACACAAACACACATATATACACGAATACACAAACACACATTAATACACACACACACACATAAATACACACAAATATACACACGCACACACAAATACACACACACAAATACACACACACACATAAATACACACAAATATACACACACACACATAAATACACACACACATAAATACACACACACACACACACACATAAAAATACACACACACACACATAAATACACACATAAATACACACATAAATACACACACTCATAAATACACACACACACATGAATACACTCACACATAAATACACACACACACATTAATACACACACACACACACACACATAAATACACACAAATACACACACACAAATACACACACACACACATAAATACACACACACACATAAATACACACAAATATACACACACACATAAATACACACACACATAAATACACACACACACATAAATACACACATGAATACACACACACAAATACACACACACACACACACACACAACAATACACACAAATACAACAAAACATGACTAACATGTTTGGGTGTAAAACAGATGAATCACCGCCTTCCTCCCGTCTCCCGAATGAATAATATCACACCGAACACGACCAGAGACCCACCGGCCGCTCGCTGCCTTTCCTTTCCCCTCATCCACCGTCCCTCCTTTCCTCGTTTCCTCAGCCCTCAGCTTCACCCCTGTGTCCTGGCTCTGACCCCCCCCCCCCCCCCCCCCCCTCTATCTCCTCCAGGTAATTACTATTTCCTCCCGGGCCGTCGGGACGCTCTGCTCTGTGGGAACGGCAGCGGCGCTGGGTAAGGCCTGCGTGTGTTGTGTGTGTTGTGTGTGTGTGTGTTGTGTGTGTGTTGTGTGTGATGTGTTCACATCAGACAGCGTGAGCGTCAGGAGAGTGGCCGCTTAACTACGGAGGCGTCTCTCTCTCTGTGTGTTTTGGTTAATGTGGAACGTCTGTAGGAAATAGGAGGTCCCAGGATTTCTTGGCATTAATCATTCAGTATTTGCCTCATCGGTCCGATTCAACAGAAGTTCCTTGATAGAAGTCTGAGTGTGTTACGTAATGAGGAAGCAGCAGTGTATGATCACGTCACACAGAAACACAAATATTGTTACTCGAGCACTAAAGCAGTGTTTTTAAATAAAAAGGTTTCCTGTGGGACGCCAAAAACCCATCTTCCAAGACGATGATGTCAAAGGATGACGCAGCGTAACGCAGCGGCATTCTGCTGCAGGCTGTCGATGGATGAACACAGAGGCAGAAAGGGAAGCTCTTCTTCTCCAGCTCTCCGTCTCTTTCTGTTCTTAGTCTTCATAGCAGCTTGAAAAGAAAACGCCAGAACCGTAGATCAGCTCGGCCGTAAACCTCAGTCCAGTTAGATCCTCCTGTGCCAAGTGGAGACACCTGCGCCTGATGCCGCCTGCCCGTCACACCTGTGTGTCCCGACAGGCTCTGTCCAGAGGGGTACACGTGTATCAAAGCCGGCCGCAACCCCGACTACGACTACACCAGCTTCGACTCGTTCAGCTGGGCCTTCCTGTCCCTGTTCCGGCTCATGACTCAGGACTACTGGGAGAACCTGTACCAGCAGGTCAGCAGAGCACCTTTCAGATCGGGATGTAACATGACTTCATTTAGGAAGTAACCTCTGTTTTCATCATCAATTTAATCCGTGGATTGTTTTTATGGGCTATTAAATATCGTATAAATAAACAAAAAAAACTAAAAAAGAGATCAGAGAGAGCCAATCAGAGTGGAAGTCTAATGCAGCTGTTGTAGTTGTTGTGTATTTTATTCAGTTAATCATTGCAATACAATATTATTCTCTAGAATATGCAAAACAGAAAGACTGAAAGTCTATAAGTCGAAGGAAAAAATGCTTTTATATTCCTATCCGAAATTATTATAATGAAATAAATCAGAACATTTTTATAAAATAAAGAAAAATAATAAAGAAAATAATATATATATATATATATTTATTATTTTCTTAATTATTTTTCTTTTCTTTATATATTCATATTTTTTATAAATATATATATATATATAATATATTATTTTCTTAATTTTTTTATTTTATTTTATTTAAATGTGTGTGTGTGTGTGTGTGTGTGTATGTATGTATGTATGTATATATGTATGTGTTTGTGTATATATATATATATATATATATATATATATATATATATATATATATATATATATATTGTGTTACTCCAAAGGACATACCTCCATATGCCTCCTCCTCTTCCTCTCATATTTATGTGTGTCTGCTCTGTCCATCAGACTCTGCGCGCGGCGGGGAAGCCCTACATGATCTTCTTCGTGCTGGTGATCTTCCTGGGCTCCTTCTACCTGGTCAACCTGATCCTGGCCGTGGTGGCCATGGCCTACGACGAGCAGAACCAGGCCACCATCGAGGAGGCCCAGCAGAAGGAGGAGGAGTTCCAGGCCATGCTGGAGCAGCTGAAGAGACAGCAGGAGGAGGCGCAGGTTGGAATATAGCGACCGGTCTATTTCCCCAGTGAATGATGAGGGTTCATTGAACGGTGTACCACCTCTAATAGTCTTCAACAGCTGTGAGAATCTGTGTAACTGGGCAGACTCGGTGGATTATTGGGCTTAAAGTGCCCAGATGCCAAAAGCAGCGTTGCCCCGGGCGACCGAGGGGTATTCACTGTCCGGGATGACTGACACCCCTCCGCTGCGCCCGCGGGGGTCAGGAGTCCTTGGTCGTCCTTCAGAGGGAACAATTAGCAGCTGGCCTCCGAGTGCGAGTGGGAACGTAAATAACTCGTTATTCTGGAAGCTCGTGACGACGAAGCCGGACCGAGCGTTTCCGCTCGGCTGCCCGTGTCACACGCAGCTGAACGGATGGAACACAGGATCTAAAAGTAGATAGTGAGGTAGCTGGCTGCAGCTATTCGCTGGATCGTAGAAAGGTACAGCTTGAGCGCAAACTGACTATTAGGTTCAGTGTTAACGTTCAGCCTCTTTAAAATCCTTTGAGCATATCTGGGAGAGAAGCGGGGGCGTCGGGCTCATGTGATCGGGATGTGGGGGTCAGGAGCCGCTAGTTCTCCCCCTCCGACTAAAGGCTGTTCAGCCAGGTTTAAAAGCGCTGTTATCCGGCTCGTGCACATTCAGATGTCGGAGCCGTGACTGACTCTCCCCCGACGTCGCCTCCCCAAAGCATATCGTAGAGATAACATGTGGCAGTCCAGTGGGAAAAGCCTGATATGAAAGCTTCTGTTCATGCTCATGCATTCAAATACCTTTCTCCAGGAAAGCATCCACGCAATGTTTCTCTTTATCTGTGATTATATAAATATATATATATATATATATATATTAATTATGTTTTTTTGTGTAAATTAATATACAGTGTTTCCCTTAGATTAGTGCCGCTGTGTTTTAATATATATCTATATATATATAGATATATATTAATAAATATGTATTAATGAGTTTATTTATATATATATATATATTTATATATTTATATATATATATTTGTGTATTTATATATGTATTTATATATATATATGTGTATTTATATATGTATGTATTTTTATATATATATATATATATGTATATGTATATATGTATATGTATATATTCATTCAGGAAGGTTTTGCATCATATACAGCTGGGTGTCTGAGGCTTCTCTGGCTCTGCTGCTGCTCTCAGCTGCCAGGCTCTCTCCTCCGCGAGAGCCCCCGAGACAGGCTCCGGGGTCGCCATGACAACTGTGCTTGTGTTCCCATTGGCCGGCAGGTTGCCGCGGCAGCAGCCACGGAGAGCGGGGAGTACAGCGGGCGAGGGGCCCCCGCCTACGAGTCGTCCTCGGGGACCTCGAAGCTCAGCTCCAAGAGCGCCAAGGAGCGGCGCAACCGGCGGAAGAAGAGAAAGCAGAGGGAGGAGGAGGAGGAGAGGGGGGGCCGCGACAAGTTCCACAAGTCTGAGTCCGAGGACAGCATCAAGAGAACCAGCTTCCGGTTCTCCATGGATGCCAACAGGCTCTCCTATGAGAAGAGATGCTCCTCGCCCAACCAGGTGAATACCTGCTGTACACAGTGGTCAATCAACACCTGTTGGGTCTAAATAGAGTAAATACAGGTTAACATGACGCAGTGCTGCACTCTGGCCTCTGTATTCATTAACAAAACCTTATATTGTTTAACAAGTCGGTTAGTTAGCCGAGCGTTACTCATGATGCCTGCAGAGAAACCCCCAAAAACCACTTGCTCAAATTAATGGAACAATACAGTAGAAGATAAAACACTGACAGCTGCACAGTGAAGAAGAAAAGTTGCCGTTCAGCTCCATAAGACCCTACTCGACCTTTAAATACAGCAGCAGCATCCTCAAACTCCATCTACGAGTTATTGACCTTCTTCCATCTCAAACAGTCGGTCATTTAGAGGCAAACATTTGACGTCGAGTTTTCAACGGAATTAAATTCCACTGACGTTTAAAGGGGCAACGTGATTTAAAGTCATACCAAGATTTAACGTATTTGATAAAGGAACTTAATTTGCACCTATTACATGTATTCATTAAAGCCCCACTATGTAGTGTTTCCCTTGTGGCGCCCCCTTCAGGTATTTAACATGTACTTCAGTGTGGTAAATACCCAGTTACAGATCAGGTGTCTGAACCTCTGGCTCTGAGCCATATGTGGCTCTTCTGGTGACGCATATGGCTCTTTGGAGTTTGAGTTAAATAATAATCTCCTCCGCCCCCTGTAACTTTCTCTCTCCTCCAGATGACAGCAGCAGTAATGTCAGGTCCCTTTCTTAAAGACGTCTTTGTTCTTTTATTAAACTAAAGGTCTGTTATTGGTCGTCTCCACAGCAGCATGTCTCTCTGTCTCTACGTCGCGTAGCGGAGACAATAAAAAGTCCCCTGTGAGGTGGACTGGACTATGTGACGCTGGTCATCATGACAGAAAGCAGGTCCAAGGACATCCGGTACTACCGGCTGCGACCGGGCGGCTGCACAATCTTAAAACGTTAAATACCTGAAGGGGGCGCTACAAGGGAAAAACTACATAGTGGGGCTTTAAAGCTTTTTTAAATGTAGGGAATATTTCAGCATTTTAGGAAATTCTAAATGTTCTTACTGAGCTAGCTTAGCATAAAGACTAAGGGCAAACGGCGAGCCTGCCTCAGATTGGTACCTTTTTCAAAATATTTGTGCGCTGCGTCTTCAGACTAGATGTAATGTGGTTGTCAGAGAGCTGCAGAAGTCAATCTTCTGTTTTCCTCAACGCCCTGCACCGTTCTGCCTCTCTCCCTCAGTCTCTCCTCAGCATCCGCGGCCCCCTCTTCTCTCCCCGGAGGAGCAGCCGCGTCAGCCTGTTCAGCTTCCGCGGCCGGGCGCGCGACATGGGCTCCGAGAACGACTTCGCCGACGACGAGCACAGCACCTTCGAGGAGGGCGACAGCCGGCGGGGCTCCCTGTTCCTGCCGCGCCGCCCGGAGCGCCGCTGCAGCGCCGTGAGCCAGACCAGCCTCGGGGCGCCGCGGGCGCCGCTGCCCGCCAACGGCAAGATGCACTGCGCCGTCGACTGCAACGGCGTGGTGTCTCTGGTGGGTGGGACTTCTGTAACCGCCTCCCCAGCAGCTCTCCTGCTGCCCGAGGTGACGCAACCCATCGGCTCGCCCCTCAATGCTCCTATCGCGCCGCTTTAAGTCTCTTTCCGCTAAACGCGGCACGATTAGCTCGCCACGAACGGCGTTTCTTCTTTTCTTTCAGGGAACAACCACAGACACCGAGCTCAAGAAGCGGCGGCCGGGCTTTCGCAAGCAGTCCATGGATTATTTAGACGAACCGGTGAGCCGGCAGAGAGCGATGAGCGTGGCCAGCATCCTCACCAACACCATGGAAGGTCAGCACCGGGCCCCGTGGCCGCGGCACGCGTCTCTATTCCGTTTCTATTCAGGGTTCTTACGGTCATGGAAAACCTGGAAAAGTCATGGAATTTTAAAATGGTCATTTCCAGGCCTGGAAAATTCATGGAAAAAAACTCAAATCATAAAAGTTTTGGAAAAGTCATGGAAATTTGTTATCACGTGTTCATTTACGCCGATTTTCTTTTTTAAGAAAGCCGCTTAAAATGTAAGCCGGCGTACGCTTTCAATACGCAAGATTTACTAAATTGTTCGTGTTTGGACATGGAAATTTGGTATAAAGTCATGGAAAAGTCATGGAAATCCAAAATGTGTAAGAACCCTGTCTATTCCTTCCCGCTGAACGTGGTCGTGTGTCCGTTCTCCAGAGCTGGAAGAGTCCAGACAGAAATGCCCGCCCTGCTGGTACAGGTTCGCCAACACCTCCCTGATCTGGGACTGCAGCCCCGCGTGGCTGAAGATCAAAGACATCGTCTGCACGGTGGTCATGGACCCGTTCGTGGATCTGGCCATCACCATCTGCATCGTCCTCAACACCCTGTTCATGGCCATGGAGCACTACCCCATGACCAAAGAGTTCAACAGCGTGCTCTCCGTGGGAAACCTGGCAAGTATTGAGGTTGCGGACGACACCAGACACGCGTGTGGGATACCAGACGTTGCCCCTCTTGCGTCATCAGGTGTTCACGGGCATCTTCACGGCGGAGATGTGCTTCAAGATCATCGCCCTGGATCCCTACTACTACTTCCAGGAGGGCTGGAACATCTTCGACGGCATCATCGTCAGCCTGAGCCTGATGGAGCTCGGCCTGGCCAACGTGGAGGGCCTGTCGGTGCTGCGCTCCTTCAGACTGGTGAGTGATGTCGTCACATGACCTGCACTGCAGGGGCTCTGTAGAACACGTGTGTTATTAAAGAGGTGATGATGTAATAAGAGCGTCTTGTTGAAGCACTTGAAAGGTCCCACTGAGAGAGGTGTGTGTGTGTGTGTGTGTGTGTGTGTGTGTGTGTGTGTGTGTGTGTGTGTGTGTGTGTGTGTGTGTGTGTGTGTGTGTGTGTGTGTGTGTGTGTGTGTGTGTGTGTGTGTGTGTGTGTGTGTGTGTGTGTGTGTGTGTGTTCTTCTCACCTGATTACATTTCTATGACTGTTGCTGTTGTTGTTTGGGTCAAAGTCAGTGAGATTTTCACATTGAGACTGAACATTCCAGTATTTGACAAGCTGATAAAAACTATATATTTTAAATATATATGTTATCAGCTGATAAAAAACTATATATTTTATATATGTATAATTATTTATATATATATAATATATATATATATAACATTTTGGATATTTTATCGGCTGATAAAAAAATTAATATTATCAGCTGATAAATATTTCATCAGCTTGCAATATTACATTTTGGGAAATGTGCTCATTCAGTTCTTTGGGTTCGATGTCATTAATAACATCTAATATCCAAATATAATACGCTAAGTGTATTCATGCGTATCGTTTCCACTTCCTTTCCTTTTCCTAGCTGAGGGTCTTCAAGTTGGCCAAGTCGTGGCCCACTTTGAACATGCTGATCAAGATCATCGGCAACTCGGTGGGGGCTCTGGGGAACTTGACCCTGGTGCTGGCCATCATCGTCTTCATCTTCGCGGTGGTCGGCATGCAGCTGTTTGGCAAGAGCTACAAGGAGTGCGTGTGCAAGATCTCCGACGACTGCCAGCTGCCGCGCTGGCACATGCACGACTTCTTCCACTCGTTCCTCATCGTGTTCCGGGTGCTGTGCGGCGAGTGGATCGAGACCATGTGGGACTGCATGGAGGTGGCGGGGCAGACCATGTGCCTGATCGTCTTCATGATGGTCATGGTCATCGGGAACCTGGTGGTATGGGCTCCTTCCTCCTCCTTTCTGTTATCCGGAGAGTAAGATTAGGAAACGAAAGTACAGGGGTCGTACGGTCATGGAGAACCTGGAAAAGTCCTGGAAGTTTCAAAAGGTTATTTTCCAGGCCTAGAAAAGTCCTGGGGGAAAAATTCCCAAAGTTCTGGAAAAGTCATTTAAAATGTGTTATATTTACCGTCGCATTGAAAATGCGGAAGGTAATGTTTTGATCTCCGCGTATTTGTATGCGTGGGTGTTATTCGCCTAAGTCAAAAAGTATTAAACTGAATCGCATGAAATTTGGTGGGATGATTGGTTATTATCCGGGAAACATTTGATTAGATTTTGGGATGGATCGGTTCAAAGGTCAAGGTCATGAAAAGGTCAAAATCTTCTTTTTACCATAGTCATTTGTTATCCAATTAGCAACTAATGCCTAAATGTTCCTAATTCAACGCCCAATCTTGTGATATGTGAAGGTGTGCGCTCTACCGAGTGCTCGTTCTAGTTCTATGTGCATTCACGCCGAGTTATAAATAATGAATATGCTTTATAAAAGAATGACGTTCAAAATATAAGCCGGCATACGCTCTCACACGCTGTAAGAGAACGCACCGTAACTGAAAAGACAAACATGTTATTCAAACTATTGTCTCTCATTCATTTGAGTCATTTAACCTTATTTACTCTATGCTTTGGAATTCTCATTGTTAGTTTGAATCCCAAATGTTCTCACTTTTTAGTAGAGATGTGGCTAAAGGTCCGGTTTGGTCCCGACCCGCTGAGCGCTCCCCCCCCCTGCCGTCTCCCCAGGTGTTGAACCTGTTCCTGGCTCTCCTGCTGAGCTCCTTCAGCGCAGACAACCTGGCGGCGACGGACGACGACAGCGAGATGAACAACCTGCAGATCGCCGTGGGCCGCATCCAGCGGGGCGTCGCCTTCATCAAGTCCGCCGTGCGGCAGTTCCTCCGGCGCCTCTGCTTCGGCGGCGGCGGCGGCGGCGGCGGCGGGAAGAGCTCCGGCCTGACGGAGGAGAGCAAACCGCTGGACGAGCTGCACAGCAACGGCAAGGGCAACTGCATCTCCAACCACGTCACCGTGGAGATCGCCAAGGAGCCCGGCGCGGCGGAGGGCAACGGCCAGCCGGGCGGCGGCGGCGGCGGCGGCGGCGGCGGCGGCGAGGACTCCGCGGGGAAGTACCCGACGGAGGAGTGCGACTACATGTCCTTCATTCACAACCCCAGCCTGACGGTCACCGTGCCCATCGCCGTCGGAGAGTCGGACTTCGAGAACCAAAACACGGAGGATTTCAGCAGCGACTCGTCGGACGTGGAGGAGAGCGTCGAGGTAAGGGCGTCCGGAGGGGAACCGCGGCGCCTCGCGGATGATGAGCGCCCGCTCGATTTAACACGCGGCGAGATCCGATCCGGAGACGTCACACACACACACACACACACTCTCATGTCAGGGTTGACGTTCCTCAGTGCGAGCCAATTAAAAAACAGCCCACAATCACCAATCTGCCTCAAAGGGCTTTGCAATCTGGACAATCTTAACGCTGTCCGTCTGGACTCTGACGTCATGATATGTTTAAATGTAATCTTCTAAAATGTTTTTGATTAAATCCAGTTGTTTGATTGAGATATAATAAAAAGAAAAGATATTACAGATATTATGGCCTTGTATAGATAACTTCCTATCTCCAAGCAGCTTACGTTATATAATTAAAACTATCGATGCCGAAATGTAATTAAATCACATATTTAAAGAACTATACAATCTTTTAATTCCTGGATATTTAAATGGTGTGTTTTTATGCTAATAACCACCGACGATGACAAAGCATAAGATACGGATAAAATTGACGATCAAAACCCCTTAGAGATTACATCATATATCCGTTATAGAGCAACACTTGGAATCTCTAGAGAAACTAACAGTAAATAATAATGTATGCCCTTAAAGTTACACGGGGAACATTGTGTGTGTGTGTGTGTGTGTGTGTGTGTGTTTGTGTTTATGCGTATAGAACGCACATTCAACTGTTTAGCATCTATTAAAGGTGCGTTCAGGGAAACTGTTGTTCCGTGTTCTCGCCGCCTTGAGCTTGTATGTGTGTTTGACTTTGTCTAACCCGTTTGTTATTGCAGCCGCGTCACAGACGCTCTCAAGGTTTTCAGTGAGGAGAATTGTAAGAGCACTTTATTGTCCATAGCACTAACACGAGGACTGCCTCCGCCATTACAGACCAGCTACATCCTCCTCCATACCTTCAGTGGATTGCCCATTTCCGTTCTTTGCCTGGTCTGCCCTCCATCCCCCCCCCTCCCCCCTTACCCCCCCCCCCCCTTTGTTTTGTACCAACCACACCCAGCAACACACTGAATGCTGACGTCTCTGTCCCCTCCCCTCCCCCCCCCCTCCCCCCTTCATAACGTACCTCCAGGCTGCGGTTACAGCCATGAGGACTGAGCAGCACCGCCTCTCCTCCGGTCGGTAGAGCAGCTCATCCGACCTGATCTCTGCTTTTGATTCCATTGCTTGTTTTTGACTTGGTTTTGGGGACTCGATTTGGCATCCGACACTCCGAAGAACGAGAGAAAGAAGAGAATGAGGGGGGAGGGGGGGGGGGAGAGAGAGAGAGAGAGTAGGTTGCTGTCGTCCACGCATGCATACGTGGAATACCTGTACGTACTCCGATACTCACATAATAGTGGAGGGATGAACAAAGGCAGTTTATAATGGTCTTATTTCCAATGACTCATGAATAGGAAGAAGAAACTATACTCCCAAATTACACTTAAGCCGAGCAGGAGACGGTCTTTTCCATTCGGTCGTCGAGCAATAGAGATAATAGAGATGAATAAAGTGCGTAGCTTGAAGTTAACGCTCGGCTCTAACCCGCCTTGGTCACCTGATCATATATTAAAAGATGCTCACACACATATGTGAATGTTACAGGGCTGGAGGTCGTACCAGGGTTCACACAGTCATGGAAAACCTGGAAAAGTCATGGAATTAAGAAATGGAAAAGTCCTTAAAGGTTTTGGAAAAGTCCTGAACATTTATTATCGAATATGTTGATTCACGCAGTTTGATTAAAACGATAAACATGTATATACATATTTATTCTCTTAATCAAACTATTGTCTCATGTAAGGTATATACTCATGTATACACCAAGATTCCACAACGAGAGATTTGGTTTAAAGGTCCTGGAGGTCCGTTGGTCGACATGTGTGTGAACCCTGTAGTACAAACAAAAGATCAGCGTGTTCTTCCACGTTATCCACTCCCGTTACGTCTCAAAGACGGTCAAACTCGCCAAATCAAAAGCTTGTGAGGTTGAGGGTGAACGCCTAAAGTAACGCCCAGAGGAGATCAAAGGCGGACCGGGAGGGGGACTCCCGTCCGGGAAGCGATGCACTCGTGAGCGGCATGCCTCCATCATCCCCACGCCGTATTAGCTGGTTCCCACGGCAATCAGAGCTGCTGCACTGTCTAGGATGACATGTTCCTGACACAACTCCATGTGTGGCCAAAGAAAAACAGACAGGAGGCCTCGCAGACGATGTCGTAACGTACGTCGAGGCGCCGGCCGCTGCATCGTAGGGTCTCAGGAGCGCCGCTAGAGGAAGAGTCAAACGAACAGCGGCAACGCCTCCTGACACACGGGGCCTGTGTGTTGTCTGGGTTTCATGGGTGGTAATTGAACACGTTTTATACATGAGACCCAAAAGAGAGACACGCCAGACCACATGCTGTCGTATACACAGTGCACAGTGCTGCTTTTTGCTGGTAAGCTAATGTGGCTAGCCGTCTACTTCGACACAAGCGGGAGAAGCTCGTCCGCCGCTTTCAAGGAATGGAAATAACGTGTTTTCATGTCACTCGGGAAAATGTTCAGCGGTCCTTCTGTGGGTGGGCTCTAGCTTTGAGGGGCGGGGGATTCAGTATTTGCGGGAGCAATTATGGAAATGTGATAAATTGTAGACAGATTGATTCGGAGTCATTTTTCAGTGGACATGAAAATACTTCAGCACACGTTCTGCTTGGTACGAGTTCAGGCTTGGATTGATAATGCACTGGAATACTGCATGCACTCCTCCTCCAACTGAGGTCTCATCAAACGTACCCACAGTGCATTTCTGCAACGCCAACCACCACATGCCATGTGTATAATCTGAGCTATCAGATCAAACTCACATCAAAGCCTGTAGGTACATTTGATCGATGCTGCATGTGATGATGATGATGATGATGATGATGATGATGATGCAACGACTTTAAAGAGCCCAACTCTGTGAGCTACCCCGGTGCCCAGTCTCCTCAGTACCGCGTATAGAGTTGTGGCCCTGGAGTACATGTGGAGGGGGAAGCGCAGTGACCGCCGGCTCAGACGGTCGGCTGTAACTACGTCCCCTCGTCTTCCTCCTCGCCCACGCAGAAGGTGGAGGTGGAGCCCCAGCGTCTCCTCAGCTCGTCCGAGGGCAGCACGGTGGACATCCGCCCGCCTGGAGACGGGGCGGATTCAGTGGAGATGGAGCCGGAGGAGTCGATGGAGCCGGAGGCCTGCTTCACGGAGGGTGAGCGGGGGGTTGGGGGGGGTGGGGACGGCGACGGCCGGACGGCGGCCGGACGGCGGCACTCAATTGTTTTATTAGAAAAGTATAATAAAAGCTGACTGAGGGAGGAAAGCTGTTTTTGGTTTTGATCATCGGTCAACATAGACGCCATATTGATTCACCATCAGGGTTCGTACGGTCATGGAAAACCTGGAAAAGTCATGGAATTTTAAAATGGTCATCTCCAGGCCTGGAAATGTCATGGAAAAAACTTAAATCATAAAGTTTTGGAAAAGTCATGGAAATTTGTTATAATCACGTGTTCATTTACACCGAGTTTGAAATAATTAATATGTTTTTTAAAGAAAGACGCTCAAAATATAAGCCGGCGTACGCTCTCAATACGCACAATGTTCTACATTTTTCATGTTTTACCGAGATTTCAGTTTGGTCATGGAAATTTGGTTTAAAGTCATGAAAAAGTCCTGGAAATCCATCGATTAAAATGTGTAAGAACCCTGCACCAGGGTCCGTACGGTCATGGAAAACCTGGAAAAGTCATGGAATTTTAAAATGGTAATTTCCAGGCCTGGAAAAGTCATGGAAAAAACTTAAATCATAAAAGTTTGGGAAAAGTCATGGAAATTTGTTATCACATTTTCATTTACGCCACGTTTGAAGTGATGAATAAGTTTTTTTTAAAGAAAGACGCTCAAAATATAAACCGGCGTACGCAATCAATACGCAACATCTTCAAAACATGTTTATATTGATTGATCTTGGAAATTTGGTTTATAGTCCTTGAAATCCATTGGTCAACATGTGTAAGAACCCTGATTCCCCCCCCCCCCCCCCCCCCCCCCCCCCCAGGCTGCGTGAGCAGGTTCCAGTGCTGCCAGATCAACGAGGAGGACGAGCAATTTAAGAACTGGTGGACACTCAGGAAGACCTGCTTCATCATCGTGGAGCACAACTGGTTTGAGTCCTTCATCATCTTCATGATCCTGCTGAGCAGCGGAGCTCTGGTGAGTGGGCGGGCTCGTGTGTGTGTGTGTGTGTGTGTGTGTGTGTGTGTGTGTGTGTGTTTTTTTATTTTTTTTATTATTTTAAAAACGTTGCGCCCACTGTCAAGTGAGGATTCCCTTCACCGTGTCCTCCGTCCTCAACAGGCGTTTGAGGACGTTTACATCGAGCAGCGCAGGACCATCAAGACGGTGCTGGAGTACGCAGACAAGGTCTTCACGTACATCTTCATCCTGGAGATGCTGCTGAAGTGGGTGGCGTACGGCTTCGTCAAGTACTTCACCAACGCCTGGTGCTGGCTGGACTTCCTCATCGTAGACGTATGTACATCGAGTCCTTAAGAAATGAAGACGACTAGGACTTGAAGGAGCAGCTTCACACTTTAGGGAAATAGCTGCGAGTTATGCGTGGAGACCTAAAACAGTCACTATGTGAAATATGTTTATTATGGAGATCGAGCCAGGATGCTATTAGCTTAGCATTATTGTGTCATAAGAAATCGGATGTTTTGAGTTTGAGCCCCGACTATATATACTTCCAAAATATCTGAGTTATCTTTTATATCAAACGAGCCGTTTCCCCAGTTTCTCTTCTTCATGCTAAGCTAGGCTAACGAGTTCAGCAGTGTGGAGCGTATCCTCTCATCTTACTTACAAAAGTTTAACAGTTCCTTAAATGCTCATCCTACAGATACACAGATTATTGAGTCTGCCCAAGTCAGGGTCAACTCTTTATCTGATGTGCAGTTCTTTAAGAGACTTCTGTTCATTCTAAAAATCTTCATGCCGGAGCGGTCGGTCAAATCAACGCTCATTATTTCCCGTAGTGTCACTTCAGAGCGTTCTTTTATTTGCAAAACGGAAACGGGAACGTGAATCAAACTCGTATTAAATGGAGAATCCTCCATTTGTCTTTAAATGCGGTTGGAAAAATATCTTGCCGCTCCGCCTATTCCCAAACACACCTGGCCGTACTGACGTCTACGTCTCGTTGACGCCCCCTGACCTCATCAATGCATCATCATCATGACCTCATCATGACATCATCATCATGACCTCATCATTGCATCATCATCAAGACCTCATCAATGCATCATCATCATGACCTCATCATGACCTCATCATCGTCATGACCTCATCATCATGACCTCATCAATGCATCATCATCATGACCTCATCATCATGACCTCATCATTACATCATCATCATGACATCATCATCATCATGACCTCATCATCATCATGACCTCATCATCGTCATGACCTCATCATCATGACCTCATCATTACATCATCATCATTACATCATCATCATGACCTCATCATTACATCATCATGACCTCATCATCATCATCATCATGACCTCATCATCATCATCATCATGACCTCATCATTACATCATCATCATGACCTCATCATCATCATCGTCATGACCTCATCATCATGACCTCATCATCATGACCTCATCATTGCATCATCATGTCAGCACGATCAGTCCATAAACACAGATCGTTGTGGGGTCTTCTCCACTGTACATCCTTGATGAAGTCGTTGTGTGCCGACCCGTTGCCCCTGAACGCCTCACGGCCCCTCTTGTACCGCTGCTCACCTGTCCTCCCCCTGCCCGTCTCCGTGGTTCTCGTCCCCCAGGTGTCTCTGGTCAGCCTCATAGCCAACTTCATGGGCTACTCTGAGCTGACCGCCATCAAGTCCCTGCGGACGCTGCGCGCCCTGCGGCCCCTGAGGGCCCTGTCGCGGTTCGAGGGCATGAGGGTAAGGACGTCTTGGAATAACCACCACGCGGATAGTTTCTGTCAAATATAACATTTGAAAGCCTTTTTCTATTCTGTTAATGTCAAGATGCCCTTTAGTTTTTAATTCTCACTCGTCTGTAGAGATGTCAGCGTGTGTTCACCTTCGGGTGCTGAAGGAAATGCCACAGGATCATTATTATTTCAATTCTTACAACTTTTGGTGTGTGTGAAATGGTTTTAGCTTGAATGTATGCATGCTTATTACAATTATAATTACAGTTCAACACTTCTCCTGTCCGCATGGCGTTCTCCACGTTACCTGGCTGTTCTCTGACGTTGTGTTGGTGCCTTTTGACCTGTAATTCTTTTCTTTGTTGTGTGTTTGTTTTCATTTACAGTCAAACACAATGTTGTGACTTCATCTTCCGCCTCTCTCAGGTTTTTTTTTCTGTTTTACCTCTCAAATGTTCACTGTTTCACCTCCACCTTCTTCCTCTCTGTCCCCTTGTTAGATGATCTCGTTGTAGCAGACGACACGTATTAAACGCAGCTTTTTAATGATATCGGAGTGCTATTTTTAAACCAATCTGGTGCTTTTGTTCTGAAACGCTAAGCTTATCCAATCAGGTGTCCACACGTCTTCTGTAAGAGCAGTGAAGTGATTCCATGATTGTAATGGCCTCTTCAAATCAAACCTCTGAGCTCCCCCGTGTGCTCGGGCCTCTCCAGGTGGTGGTGAACGCTCTGCTGGGCGCCATCCCCTCCATCATGAACGTGCTGCTGGTCTGCCTCATCTTCTGGCTCATCTTCAGCATCATGGGCGTCAACCTGTTCGCGGGGAAGTACTATTACTGCGTCAACACCACCACGGACCAGAGCTTCCCCATCGACGTCGTCAACAACAAGACGGACTGCCTGAACCTGGCCAACGACAGCGCCCGCTGGAAGAACGTCAAGATCAACTTCGACAACGTCGGGGCCGGGTACCTGGCCCTGCTGCAAGTGGTGAGTCGGTGTTTACAGGGTTTGAAAAGTCATGGAATTTTAAAATGGTCATTTCCAGGCCTGGAAAAGTCATGGAAAAAAATGAAATCATAAGAATTTGGGAAAAGTCATGGAAATGTGCTATAATCACATGTTCATTTACGCCGAATTTGAAATAATTAATATATTTTTTAAAGAAAGATGCTCAAAATGTACAAAATGTTCAAAATGTTTCATGTTTTTACCGAGATTTGAGTTTGGTCCTCGACATTTGGTTTAAAGGCCTGGAAATGTGTCATAATCACATGTTCATTTACGCCGAGTTTGAAATAATTAATATCTTTTTTAAAGAAAGATGCTAACAATATAAACCGATATACACTCTCAATACACAAAATGTTCAATATTTTTCATGTTTTTACCGAGATTTCAGTTTGGTCCTGGACATTTGGTTTAAAGTCCACTGTCCACCCTGAGAGACAAGTGACACTCCTGGTATCCCAACACATTATAAATGCCCCAAGAATGACTTTAACTGACACACGCGCTAACATATCATGCAATCTCAATATATTCATCAATTTACCACTGGACATGTGTTGTTACTCCGTAATGATTCATCTGGTCACATGACTCTATTGTTCTGTCCATCCTGGACAGGGATCCTCCTCTGTTCTCTCCTGAAGGGTTCTTCCCTTTGTTCCCTGTGAAGGGTTTATTCTGTTTCTTGGGAGTTGTTCCTGATCCGCTGTGAGGTCAAAGGTCAGGGATGCCGATTTGTGATATGGGGATATACAAAATAAACTGAATTGAATTGCACATGTGTAAATATAAGTTAAAGTAGAACACCTTGCGTAACATTTTCCACGTTGGCTGTACTATGCCAATATATAATTATATTATAAATGTAATTGATGATCGTGATTGAGCCGACCCCCCCCAAATGACGCAAGTGATGTCACCCAGTCTTAGATAATACAGCGGAAAGAAATGAGCTCATAATAAACAAATTAAAGTTCATAATAATGTTATAATGAGGAAGCGAGGTAAACCCCTCGGCGCCGAGCAGCAGAGCTCGACTGCTGGGAGGTCCGAGGTGGTCCTCCTCCCTCCAGACTGACTCCTCCCCCCTCCGGACTGACTCCTCCCCTCTGCCCTCAGGCCACGTTCAAGGGCTGGATGGACATCATGTACGCGGCCGTGGACTCTCGAGACGTGAGTCCACACGGAGAAGAGGGCTTTGGTAACGCACTCGAGACGTGGCAGCTAACGTGTGATCTCCCCTGATCCAGGTGGAGGACCAGCCCAAATACGAAGTGAACCTGTACATGTACCTGTACTTTGTCATCTTCATCATCTTCGGCTCCTTCTTCACCCTCAACCTGTTCATCGGCGTCATCATCGACAACTTCAACCAGCAGAAGAAGAAGATAAGTAGCATGTCGCGAAAAGTAGACCCACAGTAGACCTAAAGTAGACCCACAGTAGACCCACAGTACAACAGACCCACAGTAGACCCACAGTAGACCCACAGTAGACCCACAGTAGACACACAGTACAACAGACCCACAGTAGACCCACAGTAGACCCACAGTAGACCTACAGTAGACCCACAGTAGACCCACAGTACAACAGACCCACAGTAGACCCACAGTAGACCCACAGTAGACCCACAGTAGACCTACAGTAGACCCACAGTAGACCCACAGTACAACAGACCCACAGTAGACCCACAGTAGACCCACAGTAGACCCACAGTAGACCCACAGTAGACACACAGTACAACAGACCCACAGTAGACCCACAGTAGACCTACAGTAGACACACAGTAGACCTACAGTAGACACACAGTAGACACACAGTAGACCTACAGTAGACCTACAGTAGACACACAGTAGACACACAGTACAACAGACCCACAGTAGACCCACAGTAGACACACAGTAGACCTACATTAGACCCACAGTAGACCCACAGTAGACCCACAGTACAACAGACCCACAGTAGACCTACAGTAGACCCACAGTAGACCCACAGTAGACACACAGTAGACACACAGTACAACAGACCCACAGTAGACCCACAGTAGACACACAGTAGACACACAGTACAACAGACCCACAGTAGACCCACAGTAGACCCCCAGTAGACCCCCAGTAGACCTACAGTAGACCCACAGTAGACCCACAGTAGACCCACAGTAGACCCCCAGTAGACCCCCAGCAGAGGGGTGGGGGTTGCTGTGTGTCGTCTGACTTGTCGGCTGCTGGGTGTCAGTTGTTGTTGCTCAGGAGCCCACGGCGTCCCACAGATGGTCGTCGTGTTGACGCCAGTCCTCCCCTCCAGACACACATCACACTCCCAGTGAGCAGCACTGGGTGTGTGATGGTGACTCGTGTATCACATCAGGGGGCTGGGGGTGGGGGGTGTATTCATAGGGTAATAAAAGAGTAGGTAATGAGAGATGAATGATACAAATGTATCTATGTTATTATTTAACATTCCTTCGTTTGTGAGAGTCTTCTCTTGATTTCAAACAAAGATTTTGTAATCGTGACCGTTGTGTTTCCTTCATGCTGAAAGGCATCAGCTGATTGGCCGGCCGTCAATCCACTTACCCAGAGGAAGAACACCGGAGGGGAGCCCCCCCACTGAGATCTCACCTTTTCACGAGCAACAGCCCCCACTGACGAATCATCAATATCCAATATCCAATTAACACAGCAGTATCCAACAACGTGTCTTCCGGCTTCAGGCACCAAACATGTTCAATGAATCTCACCAACAAAATAAACCTTCAAACAATAACAACAAAGAGGATTTTTTTCAGTACAAAAATAAAAAGCAATCCCCAAAGAGCCACTCCTGAGGAAAGCCTCCGCTTTGTGTCCTCGCTCAGCCTGCTCCGTCAATGAGATCCGACATGTGCCTCTGTGTAGTCATTAGGGCTGCAACTAGTCTTCATTTAGTCGGGTATCTATTTTTATTTAGTGTTTATTTAGTGAAGTGTCAAATGACCTCTTCCGGTTTTAGAGGACTCCGGGTCTGAGTGCTTCTCACATGTCACTCCACGGCTATCGTGTTATCCTCTGTAGTCTAAGGGGGTGACGAATGACGATATAAAAGCATCTCTAACAAACACTTCAATTTTTTCACAATAAAAGATCAACTCTCCTGTTTATTTTGTCATTAATAACGTTCTTTTTGCAGCAGAGCAATCAGGAAGTGTTGGCTCGTTGGCGTAGATGCAACTCTTTTAGTCAAAGTAAACTGTTCAGACTGATTACACTGAACGTTGCAATGAATCTAGTGGAGATGAACCCAGCTGAACACATTCCTCTGTGTGGTTGTAACCAAGTTGTGTTGTGCTCCCTTTACTTTGGAGGTCAGGACATCTTCATGACCGAGGAGCAGAAGAAGTACTACAACGCCATGAAGAAGCTGGGCTCCAAGAAACCACAAAAACCAATACCTCGGCCGACGGTAAGACTCCGCGAGGTCAGACTCTTTAGCTACGTTCACGTCTAAAGCATTGAAAATCCTTTGCGTGAGTAAATCCCGTTAGCAAAGTCTTCGGAAGCAAAGCCTACGTAATCAAAGTCTTCGTAAGCAAAGTCTTCGTAATCATAGTCTTCGTAATCGTAGTCTTCGTAATCAAAGTCTTCGTAATTAAAGTCTTCGCAAGCAAAGTCTTCGTAATTAAAGTCTTCGTAAGCAAAGTCTTCGTAATCATAGTCTTCGTAATCATAGTTTTCGTAATCATAGTCTTCGTAATCAAAGTCTTCGTAATTAAAGTCTTCGCAAGCAAAGTCTTCGTAAATCAAAGTCTTCGTAAGCAAAGTCTTCGTAATCAAAGTCTTTGTACGTTTTTTACAAAGATAAGCCCCGCCCCCTCGCAAAGATTCTCAATGTTTTTGGCGTGAGCGTGTCTTTCTTCCTAAAGGCCTCCGCGTGACTCCTGTGTCCTCGTTCCCTCAGAACGCGTTCCAAGGCTGCGTGTTCGACTGCATCACCAAGCAGGCCTTCGACATCGTGATCATGATCCTCATCTGCCTGAACATGGTGACCATGATGGTGGAGACGGACGACCAGACGCCGGACATGGACCGCATCCTGTACTGGATCAACCTCGTCTTCATCGTGCTCTTCACAGGGGAGTGCGTGCTCAAGATCATCTCTCTGCGCCACTACTACTTCACCATCGGATGGAATATATTCGACTTCGTGGTGGTGATCCTGTCCATCGTCGGTAAGGCGACCTCGGCCTCCCGGTGGCTTGTGGGTAAAATGGCGGTCTGGATTTTATGTTTGACGTGTTCTTGTTCTCGCAGGCATGTTTTTATCCAAGGTGATCGAGAAGTACTTTGTGTCCCCGACGTTGTTCCGGGTGATCCGCCTCGCCCGGATCGGCCGCATCCTCCGCCTCATCAAAGGCGCCAAGGGCATCCGGACGCTCCTCTTCGCCTTGATGATGTCGCTGCCCGCCCTGTTCAACATCGGCCTCCTCCTCTTCCTCGTCATGTTCATCTACGCCATCTTTGGCATGTCCAACTTCGCCTACGTCAAGCGCGAGGCGGGCATCGACGACATGTTCAACTTCGAGACGTTCGGGAACAGCATGATCTGCCTGTTCCAGATCACCACGTCGGCCGGGTGGGACGGGCTGCTGGCGCCCATCCTCAACAAGAGGGAGCCCGACTGCGACAGCCAGATGGAGCACCCCGGCAACGGTTACCGGGGCGACTGCGGCAACCCGTCGGTGGCCATCTTCTTCTTCGTCAGCTACATCATCATCTGCTTCCTCATCGTGGTCAACATGTACATCGCCGTCATCCTGGAGAACTTCAGCGTGGCCACGGAGGAGAGCGGCGAGCCGCTGAGCGAGGACGACTTCGAGATGTTCTACGAGGTGTGGGAGCGCTTCGACCCCGACGCCACGCAGTTCATGGAGTACGGCAAGCTGTCGGACTTCGCCGACGCGCTGGACCCGCCGCTGCGCATCTCCAAGCCCAACCTCCTGCAGCTCATCTCCATGGACCTGCCGATGGTGAGCGGCGAGCGCATCCACTGCCTGGACATCCTGTTCGCCTTCACCAAGCGGGTGCTGGGCGAGAGCGGCGAGATGGACGTGCTGCGCGGCCAGATGGAGGAGCGCTTCATGGCCTCCAACCCCTCCAAGGTGTCCTACGAGCCCATCACCACCACGCTGCGCCGCAAGCAGGAGGACATGGCGGCCTCCGTCATCCAGAGGTTCTTCCGCCGCCACATGCTCCACGTGGCGGTGAAGAAGGTGTCCGCCCTCTACCGCGAGCGGCTGAAGGAGGGCGGCGGCGCGACCCCGACAAGGACGTCGTGGCCGCCGCCGCCGGGAAGTTCTCCGAGAACTCCGCCTGGGACAGAACGTCGGCGGCGACGCCCTCCACGGCGTCGCCGCCGTCCTACAACAGCGTGACGAAATCGGACAAGTACAAGAAGGAGAACAAAGAGAAAGACCAAGAGAAATAGACTCGAGACTAATAAAGGAACAACAACAACAACAACAACAACAACAACATGCATCAGAGACAAAGGGAACACATTGTTTACAGCTTCTAACGGGGGCGTGAGACGTACGCGAGGAGCCAGGTGGGCCTGACACACGGGAGCTGATGTCACGTGACACACGGGACTGATGTCACGTGACACACGGGAACTGATGTCACATGACACACGCCAGAGATGGACTGCCCGCCTCTCGTTTCCTCTTGTTGTCGTTACTCTGACACACGTGAGTGTCCTGTTGTCTGTAGCTAGTGCTGCTGCTACTATGAATCCAGTGTCTTGAATTTAACAATCGCCGTGTCACTAAATAAGTACTCTGCATTCTTTGGGGGGGGGGTGAGGTTAGCTCTTCTTTTTTTACGAGAAAGAATAATTTATACTTTTAGTTTTTTTGCTTTCACAGTCCTAAAATCAACGCCGGGCGAACGCGGTCAGCGGCGGCTGACTGGTGGAGCGACGCTTCCTTCCCATGTCAACGGTCGTGATGACGGGAAGCTGAATGTGGGCGAGGAGACGTTTAAAGGAACCCTTTGACATCTCGGGGATTATTCTTAGATTTTTTTTAAATATGACGCTCCAGTTCCGTTAGCTTAACTTATCCCAAAAGACGGGAAGCGGGGGAGCATTTTTATTACTTAAAAATCATTTAAGTAATAATTAAAACATTTTTTTTTACATTCATATTTTAAGTTATTTAAGCGTTTTTCTTTTTTGTGCCTGAAAAGCCGCGCAAGATTAAAAAATAATTAATTTTTTAACTAGTTGGCCTAAACAAGGCTAGCTGCTAAGCTAAAGCATGTCGTTAAGCTAACGCATGTCGCTAAGCTAACGCATGTCGTTTAGCTAACGCACAGAAGGACTCGCCCCAAAGCCGCTTCTCTGTAAAAATGTCAAACGCATTCCTTTAAATGTGACGCTCATCTCCCAATTCATCCCCCCCCCCCCCCCAAAGAAAAATCTCTCTAACTGCCCTCGGGCGACGCCCCCTTACTGTACATCACGCTGCTCTCAACCGCCTGTTGTCCCGCCGGGTGGTTAATGTCGTGGTTTGTGTCTCTGGGCCTCGGTATGCATCACACTTACATTGATGTAAGAGCACTTTCTATCCCCACAGATGTGTAACACCTCGTGTTGTCCTACGTGTGTGTTTGTGTGTGTGTGTGTGTTTGTGTGTGTGTGTCAGGGAGAATGTCAGCGTCCTATCTCTGCGTGTTTGTGTGCAACCGGCGGTCCGCGGGTTGCTTACGTTCCACTGACTATAAACAACGTTTATATTGTAGATATGAGTGCATTTTTCCAGTCTTCGGATTTGATTTACTTTTCTTTTTCAACAAAAACTTTATTTGTTTTCTTTGTGCACTGTAACACGTGTCCGCCCCCCCCACCTGAACCGCGAAGCCTCGGTCGCCATCTCCCATTGCGCTTGTAGTGTTTTAGTCACCTGGAAGGGACGACTGTCCACATGGGCCAATCATGTCAAAGCCAAACGAATAAAGGACATATTTTTTGTAAAACGCCTGTTTTTTTTCGAGGAGGAGGAGGAGCTATTTATATATATATATATATATATATATATATATATATATATATATATATATAAATAAATAAAGCAAGGGTTAGTGTCGGGATACGCAGAGATGGAGGTGAAAAGCCGAGACCCCCCCCCCCCCTTGCTTCTCTCCTGTTGCCTGGCAACAACACATTACAGCTCCCTCCCTGTGATTGATCAGCAGCGTCTTTCTCTGAGCTCGCTTACCCACAATGCCTTGCCAGCTATGAAGTAAAGACCCCTGCCCATACGCCACTGGACACACACACACACACACACACACACACACACACACACACACACACACACACACACACACACACACACACACCTCCCCGGTTTGATTATCTAAGGAAGGAGACGACCTGGTGACGTCATTTAGTCTGCGCGCTGCCCAGCCCCAGCTCGTCAACAAGTCCATGTAAACGAGCGGTAGCTCAGCAGCGCCCTCTAGAGGCCACAGGCGACACGCGCCAGACTGGGAGCACTGGCGGGACACGGTGACACGGACGTGACGTCAGAGCGCACTCTGCATGGTGTTTGTGTGCGAGAGCCAAACATGATGTCACTGCTTGTCCTGAGGCAGGAGACGTGCAATCAACACATGCATGACGTCATCAATAAATACACGGTTTAACCCCCTTCATGGGAGGACATCAGTGGGGAAAAAAGAGCGAGACGAAGTCGGTTGGTGGGCAACAGACGCCCCCTGCTGGTGGAGAACGAGAACACAGGTGAATAGACCAACACAATGACGTCACCACCTGGGGAAGATGGGATGTTACAAAGTTTATTTGTATTCACACTGGTGGGAATGTACAGTTGCTTTAAAAAGAACACAACGTATCTTTGGACCCAGTATTGGCAGTATTGAGACGCTTTGAGCCTTAAACTATCTGAACACTGTAAGACGATCACATGCACAGAGGAATACGGTCCTTACAGAATTACATGTCACGATTTGGCGGAACATAATGTTTATTCCAGATGTCGGCAGCATTTTGTTCAGGTTACAGTTTGGTTGGCATACGAGCCGCTGGACGCATTTCTGTGCTTGGAAATTTCTATTAAATTAAATTGAATTTCAATGAAATTAAATTCAACACAGAGAGTTTATGTCACTCGTATGTTTTTGTTCGGCAACGTAATCTTCATAACTGAACATGTGAACCGTGAGAATCTACGGCTGCGCTATCTACGAGCTAAGAGCTATCAATGAGCTATCAACTAGCTACGAGCTATCGACGAGCTACGAGCTATCAATGAGCTATCAACTAGCTACGAGCTATCAATGAGCTATCAACTAGCTACGAGCTATCAAATAGGCACGACCTATTAATGAGCTATTGGTGAGCTACGAGCTATCGATGAGCTATCGATGAGCTATCGATGAGCTATCGATGAGCTATCGATGAGCTACGAGCTTCAAGCTAGCAATGAGCTACTCTCTATTGACGAGCTATCGACGAGCTACGAGCTATCGACGAGCTACGAGCTATCAATGAGCTATCGATGAGCTACGAGCTATAAATGAGCTATCGACTAGCTACGAGCTATCGCCGAGCTATGCGCAGGTCACATGACTTCAGGTCGCCGCCACAAAGCTTAAAAGTCCAGAGTGTTCGGCGTGACGATGATTATTGAGTCAAAGCTTCAAAATTCACCGAAGAAGAAGGAAAAGCATCTGGACACGATACTGACCTCACGACGGATTGATTTGACACGTTAGCAAACATCCAGCGGACACTAAGCAACGTCGCCGAGGGATCGTATCTCATACGGACACTGGATCAACGGCTCCTCCTCTTTTGCTAACGTTCTCATTGTGCTAGCTCGCTAACGTCAGCGCCGGCTAACGGAGAGAGCCCGTTAATGTACAGCGGGTCACGGCTTAGCCGTGAGAGCCGAGAGAGTCAACCAAAAAACACAAAACAATGACCTGAAAGACGCTAAGCGCTCAGAGTCTAGAGATAGTCGCCATGTGACTAGATAATAACATGAAAATATTTAAAGCTGCTTTAAGGGACGTTAGCAGAACTCCGATAGCCGTCGCGTGGATCAAATATGCAAACAACAGAAAACAAAATATATATTTGCGTAGGATTCAAACGTATTAATGTGATGCTAGTATGTATATAAATATAAATGAATATAAATCATATTGTTTTGCCGGGGACTTCATTTCATTTATCATTTCAGTTTGTGTTGAAAACATCGTAGCTAGCCGAACACATGCGATACAGACATTTAGGAAGCGTTAGCAGCAACGATGAGACGACGAGCACCTCAGAATCTACATCCGTCATCGATGCCGGCCGCAACCAGGAAACATGCCGCGTGATCGGAGACGTCGTAGGAGGCGCCGCGTAGAAACCCGACGGCTTCGTCTACGAACGTTTTATATGCTATCCAACCGACGACCGCGTAAAGGAGACGTATCGATTAGAATGAGAGCTCTTTCAGTCTCGTGGTCCGTGACTCGCTCTCTGGACGCCGTCATCGAGACTACGTCTCTTCTTGATGGCGGGTTCCACCGAGCCGCTCAGGTGCCGCCGGACGCCGTCGGCGCCTCGGTCCGTGAGTCGCGGCGGTCCAGATTGTTCTGGAGGTCCGTGGAGAGCGGCGTTGGAGGCGCCCGGGACTCGACGGGCTCGGCAAAGCGGCGAGGAGCGCTCTGCCGGCAGTGGAGTTTGGGGCTTATGTCGGCCTCTAACGCGGCCTCGACTGTGGGCAGTGTGGGGGGGGCGGGGCCACGCCCACTGAGGAAAGTGGGCGTGTCATTGGCGGCGCTGTCCACCGGGTAGCGCGGCATGGGGGGGGCGCTGTGGAAGGGGTTACCCAGGCTCATGTTGGAGTAGCTCAGCACGGAGGGGAGGGGCACAGAGTAGGGCGGAGGACCCGACTCCTGCAACGAGCAGTCCCAGTCCTCCTCCTCCTCCTCTTCATCTTCGTCCTCCTCCTCGTCCTCCTCATCCTCCTCGTCCTCTTCCTCCTCGTCCTCATCGGGGTCGATCGTGTCCAGGCTGTGCGTGCTGCAGTCCGACAGCCCGCTGCAGACGCTGCTGCCGTCCTCGTCTTCCTCGTACGCCTCATCCTCATCATCCTCCTCCTCCTCCTCTTCCTCCTCCTCCTCCTCCTCCTCGTCTAGATGTGAATCCGCGGTGCCGGTGTTCTGGAGGTGCATGATGGGAATGTGCGGCGGGCCACTCATCAATGGGAACTGCAGGTTCGGCTGCTGCTGCTGCTGCTGGACCGAGGAGGAGTCGCCATGGTAACCGTTGCCGTTGGTTACAAGCTGCTGCTCCGGCTGCCGCCGCCGCTCCTCGACGCCCTTCTCCAGCTCCAGCTTCATGATGGTGTGCAGGAAGTGTGTGCGCACGCGGACCGGGTTGAACTCCAGGCGGCCCGTGTCGTTGCTGCAGCCGCCTCCGGTGCAGCCGCAGGGGAAGGACACGCGGTCCACCTGGGGGCAGAGGAACGGGGTCTCCAGTCCACGGCGGCAGGGGCGCGGCGGGTGGACTCGGCCGCCTCGGCGGGTCGAGCCCGTCGAGATGCTCCGAGTCCACCGCGGGCGCCACGCCTGTGTAACGCCTGTGTAACGTCTGTTACACAGGCGTTACATGTAATTGATGTCCATGGTTCATGTAATTGATTTCCATGGTTCCTGTTCAATTATGATGTTTCTTTACTTTCAAGACTTTTCACTCTTTGGTTTTGCAAATCCTCCAAAACCTTGAGACGTTTAGTGACAACTAGGAGGCTTTTCTCGACTCTGCAGGAGCCTTTTTTATGTCTTTTATGTTTAAGAAATAATCATCAGAGAAGCTGTCAGATTCCAGAAGGAGCCTGGGGCTCCAGAGCCTTGGGGACGTGTTGGACTCTAATTAATGTTCTTAAAATCTGTAGAGATTAATTTATTTTTGAAGAGACGGTGAAGAAATACAAAATAAAATAAAAATTAAACTTTCATTTGATCATTATAATCTTGTAAAAAACTAATTAAACGGCTAATTTATGGATTAATTAATTTTTTTAAGAAACCGTTTGTGTAAATAAATACAAAATAAAATACAAAATAAATAAAACACATTAAACGACTAATTTATGGATTAATTACATTTTAAAGAGACCGTTTCTGAGAAATGCAAAAGAAATACAAAATGAATTAAACATTATGCTACCCAAAAAGATTTAATTAAACAATTGATAAATAGACTAAAATATAGATTAATTTAATTAAAAAAAGACCGTTTGTGTAAATAAATACAAAAGAAATTAAAAATTAATTCGAAATTATAATGCTACCCAAAAATAACTAATTAAACGACTAATAAATAGACTAAATTATAGATTAATTGAATAAAAAAAAACGTTTGTGTAAATAAATCAAATAAAAACATGTTGTAAATAACTAATTAAACGACTAATAAATAGACTAAATTATAGATTAATTTAATTTAAAAAAGACCGTTTGTGTAAATAAATACAAAAGAAATAAAAAATGAATTAGAAATTATAATGCTACCCAAAAATAACTAATTAAACGACTAATAAATAGACTCAATTATAGATTAATTGAATTTTGAAGAGACCGTTTGTGTAAAAAAATAAAATAAAAACATGTTGTAAACAACTAATTAAAGGAGTAATAAATAAGGACACGTATATGTTGTGTATATGAATAGAGCTGTGTGTACGTGACTAGCGGGTTAGTAGGATAGGGGCCTCACCACGGTTCCATTTACCTGGCACTTAATGCCGGCCAGGCTGCAGGCGCAGGTCGCCGGGTCGCACGCCCCCCGGCAGCGGCAGCCGCACTCCTCCCGCGACACGCGCAGGGCGCGCAGCTCGTGCTTCTCCTCCACGTCGAGGCGCCGGACCCCCGAGGCGCGCAGCAGGGCCCGCCGCCTCCGGGTGGTCAGAGGCTGCAGGAAGAAGTAGTCGTCCACCTCGGTGTTGTCCACGTCCAGGTCGTCCTCGGATATGTCGTCCAGCGCCAGCGTGTCGGCCTCCGCCGAGGGCACCGTGCCGTTCTGCGTCAGCTGCAGGACGGGGACAGTGAGACCAGGGGGTCAAACCCATGTTACACTGTGTTGGAGTAGTTTATAAAGGTACACTGGCCCTTTAAGAGGCAGCCGGGATGCCGATGTGGCCCATAATGTGGCCCCTCTCTTTGCATTTGATTGTTGTTTAATCGAGTGTAGAAATATTGTCGCAATTAAGATTTCTCTAATATTATAACATAAATCTATTTCTTTTGAAACCTTCAAAATAAAAGCGCAGGATATTTTTCTTCAATTTCTTCAAGAAAAGGGGATCGCGTGTCTTTCAAGCCGTCGGGGGCCACATGACCCGATGTGTTCGCCCCTCGGCTTGGATACATGGGAGGAACACGACCTCCACAACGCCGGTCTCCATCCTCACACTGACTTTGAGCTTGATGGCGTTGAGCTTCTCCTCCTTCAGGTGGTCCCTCAGCATCATCCGGTGGCTGCGCTTCTGCTCCACGGCGAACTCCCCGAGGGTGAAGCGCCTCACGCCGCTGTGGCGCGGCGACATGCCCAGGGTGCTGCCGCCCTGCGTGGGCACGCTGGTGAAGCCCTGCCGCCGGTTGAAGTAGTACACCGTCACGCCCTCGAAGCGGACGCTGCGGCCGCAAAGACGCTTGGCCGCCGGCTGGAGGGACGCTGGGGCGGAGAGGGGGGGACGGTGAATAATAAATACCTCTAAATGATCCCTATTTAATTTTTTTAAGCCATGATTGCACATGTTCTGTCTATTTGATCAATAAAAATGCATTTTTATTGATCAAATAGACAGAACCAGAGCCCACGAGCTGGAGCTGTCACGCAGTGTGTGTGTGTGTGTGTGTGGGGGGGGGGGGGGGGCTCACCGTCCAGCGGCCCCGGGGGGACGGGGTGGTTGAGGCTGTCGCTGCTGTTGCCGCTGTCGCTGCCGGAGACGTCGTCGTCGGAGCCCTGCAGCGTGCGGTAAGGGGGCGGGGCCTCCCCCAGCTTCCTCTTCAGGATCCCGCTCATCGTGCGGCGCCTGTCACTGGTCACACCTGCACAGAGGGGGAAGGACAACAACAACAACAACAAATCTCACGTTCAGAAAGAGGACTACATCTCTTCCTTTCTCTCAGCTGCTTATTCTGCCCCAAAGTGACCTAAAAATCAGTTTTTATAACAAGTATAAACTCCTTAGAGTCAAACTCTCGCCATGTGCCTCATTCATGATGCCCATTTTAATAAAGATATCGGAGCCTCCTGACCGTGTTGACAGAGGAGCACTTAGAAGCCGAAAGGTGTGGGGCACAAAGGATTTCGACATGTTTTTTGCAAAAATCCCAGCATGCAGTGCGGTGCGCTCTGGTTATTAGTGTTCCTGAGTAGTCCTTTATCTTCAGCCATGCCCTTTGTGCTGCAGATGAAAGGAGACGACATTTACAGCCGGTGTTTTTCGGAACATCTGTGAGTTGAGAGTCCTTCGCTTAACTTTAAGATGCTTAAAACAAAGTACAAAATGACGTCACATTGAGCTTTTCTGATATTTTGTGTTGGTTGCTAAGCGACGCTTCTAATAAGTGCACAGTGTCATTTTAAAATAATTTGGAAAAAATATTGTTCCTGGAGCTGACTGCTTGTAGGATTACATCATAGCAGCGGAGCGCCTCCTTTCTGACGGCTTTGTCTCTTCCCCTCACACAGGACGCCTCACGGCCCTCAGGGGGGGGGGGGGGGGGGGGGGGCTTCTGTCTCCTGCCTCCTTCCTTAGTTTAAACAAAGTATTAGTTCCCCTTCTTCTTCCTCTCCATCTAAACGCTCTCCAGGAAACAACCTGAACACATCACGTGGAGCCACTGAGGAGGAGGAGGAGGAGGAGGAGGAGGAGGAGGAGGGGGAGGAGGGGGGGCTTTTTTCCCCCTTCTTGGATCCAGGAGAGTTTCCTGTGCTGCCCATGCCTGTTTATACCCACACACACACACACACACACACACACACACACACACACACACACACACACACACACACACACACACACACACACACACACACACACACACACACACACACACACACACACACACACACACACACACACACACACGCACGCATGCAGACATACACACGCGGACATACACACGCGCGCCCAAAGTGCACCCAAAGCCCTCTCACGTGTCCGTGTGCACGCGCGCGGCAACCTCCCACTCCCTCTCATGCATGTGCCCCCCCCTCTCTCTCTCTCAAAACACCGCCGGGGACTTTCTCACTGACCGGCGAACGCTCGCGTTGTCTGCGCGGCGCGCGGCGCGCGGCGCGGAGCAGCGCGGCTCTGCCGCACCGCCACTGACCTGTTTCCTCGGCGTGCCTCTCGGTGTCCAGGAAGTGCTCCGCTCTCTCTCTCTCTCTCTCTCTCTCTCTCTCTCTCTCTCTCTCTCTCTCTCTCTCTCTCTCTCTCTCTCTCCTCCGCATCACAGTGTTGTTCACCAGCGGCAGCGGAACGTCCCCATGTGTCGTGATGATGCGGGGAGCGCTGCCATGATATTCTCTCTCTCTCTCTCTCTCTCTCTCTCTCTCTCTCTCTCTCTCTCTCCCCCCCTCTCTCTCTCTCCCCCCCCCCTCTCTCTCTCCAGCAGCCTCCGGCACTATTGTGCAACACTGACCACCTCAGCCTCTGGCACTATCCTATGCGCTCTCCCTCTGCAACCTCATCCTCTGCTCCCACTGTATGAATCTCTCTACCCCCCCCCCCACCCCCTCTCTCTCTCTCTCTCTCCTCTCTCTCTCTCTCTGTCCTCACAAAGACTTGTTAGCTCGGCTGGAGCGCTGGAGCTTGACTGAGGTGAAGCAAGCCCTTCGAGACCCCAGAGAGAGAGAGAGAGGGGGGGGGGGGGTAGTGTATGGTGCATGATGGGTTGGACAAGTGTGGATTCTGCTATGTGAAACAGACCCGTTCCAAATGTCTTTCCATCAATAATAGTCTCGCTCTTAACCTAACCCAGTAGTTATCTTGTGTTATTTATTTCCTGAATTATTTTTCTGTGAAGATCCCAGAAAGGTTTTTTTCATATTTGGTTATGTGGCTTTCTGGAAAACAATACATGTTTACATCCGGGCACCGTCACACTGTTTGTGTTACTCACTGACCGCCCCCCCCCCCCCCCACCAGAGGAGGGGAACGTTCTGAGGCCCTCACAGGAAAAAGTTTGGGGACCCCTGGTTCTGCTCGATGACTCACCGCCTCCACAAGCTCCACACGCGTTGAGCCCTTTGTGAACTCTTTTCGTAGACTTTGCCTCAGGGAATTACCCACAATTCACAGCAATGTGACGTTGAACCCGGGGTTACCAGTGTGTGTGTGTGTGTGTGTGTGTGTGTGTATTTTAAACCAAGCCGTGACGTTTTATTCAACCTTAAAGTAGTTTAGTTGTGCACACGTGACCTTCACATGACCTTCACATGACCTTCACATGACCTTCACATGACCCCCGCCGCAGCATCAGGACCAGATCTGAACCGCCCCTGGAACGCTTCTTATTTATATATATATATATATATATATATATATATATATATATATATATATATATATATATATATATATATATAGCGATTTGGTTCTATGAATACAAACTACATTTGGTTCAAAATTATGCGATCAACCCCCCCTCCCAACCACCACCACCACCCCCACCCCCACCCCCACCCACAAGCCCCTAAACATTGTTGCTATAGCAATAGCTGGACCCTGAATGCACCATCCACCCATTATAGTCGAGCTCGGAATAGAACTCGGAAATAAAGCAACCGAGAGCCTTGAGTTTGTCTGTGGTCTACTAGAGAGAGGGAGAGAGAGAGGGGGAGGGAGAGAGAGAGGGGGAGAGAGAGAGGGGGAGAGAATCATCTGTCAGGAAAACATTTTATTTTTCTTTCCGATCGCGGCGCAGAGGAAGAGGAAGAGGAAGAGGAACGCAGACCGAGTTCTTCATCTAGTTGTGCGGCTTCACGACCGACTCACACCAGGCTGCTCTGTGATTGGTCCACCTCGTGGTGGTAATCAGAGAAGAGTCCAAAATATGGAGGCTTTGAGACACTTCTGGCAGGTGGAGCATCATTGTTATTGTTACCCCCCCCCCTCTGCAGGATCTTCAGTTGTTAGTTAAATGGTAATTAAAAAGTACTGAAGCTGTCGGGGGGGAAACCGCTGGATGAAGTGTCCTTGACCGCGAGGTCAGAACACACACCATCATCAAGTGGTATGAATACATACCACACCTCCTCTCATCCTCTCATCCACTCATCCTCTCATCCTCTCACCCACTCATCCTCTTGTCCTCTTGTCCTCTCATCCTCTCCTCTCATCCACACCGCCTCTCATCCTGTCATCCACTCATCCTCTCAACCTCTCATTCTCTCGTCCTCTCATCCACTCATCCTCTCATCCATTCATCCTCTCATCCTCTCGTCCTCTCATCCACTCATCCTCTCGTCCTCTCATCCACTCATCCTCTCATCCTCTCTTCCACTCATCCTCTCATCCACTCATCCTCTCGTCCTCTCATCCTCTCCTCCTCTCATCCACTCATCCTCTCATCCTCTCTTCCTCATCCTCTCATCCACTCATCCTCTCATCCTCTCATCCCCTCATCCTCTCCTCCTGTCATCCACTCATCCTCTCATCCTCTCGGCCTCTCATCCTCTCATCCACTCATCCTCTCATCCATTCATCCTCTCGTCCTCTCATCCTGTCATCCACTCATCCTCTCACCCTCTCCTCTAATCCTCTCACCCTCTCCTCTCATCCTCTCATCCACTCATCCTCTCATCCTCTCATCCACTCATCCTCTCATCCTCTCGTCCTCTCATCCTCTCATCCTCTCGTCCTCTTATCCTCTCCTCCTCTCATCTACTCATCCTCTCATCCTCTCGTCCTCTCATCCACTCATCCTCTCGTCCTCTCATCCACTCATCCTCTCATCCTCTCATCCACTCATCCTCTCATCCTCTCATCCCCTCATCCTCTCCTCCTGTCATCCACTCATCTTCTCATCCTCTCATCGCTGCAGACGTGACTGAAGGTGTTTCGTATTGTTGGAAATTAAAAAATTAAGAAATCACTGCTGATCGCAAAGGAAAAGGAAAACAGTTTTTTTCTAAATATAGTTCATCATTATTGTCAATAAGTTAAAGCTGAGCTTCACTCGCTGTTCGGGGGCTTCATATATTTTATTTGGGGGGGTGCTGCTTTGCTCTGAATTGCCTTGTTTTCTCCTGGTGAAGGATGGAGGGGCGATGTGCTGGAGAGTCAGAGTGCTCCTTCCAATCAGCTGCCATGGCAACGGGCCAAGGGAGAGAGGGGGGAGGGGGAGGGAGGCGCTGATGAGGAGGAGGAGGAGGAGGAGGAGGAGGAGGAGGAGGAGGAGGAGAAGGCAGCAGATAGAGAGCTTGTGGGGAGGTGGGGGCTGGGATTCTGAAGCATGAGGGGAAAGCTGGAGGGAGATGGAGAGAGAGAGAGGGAGAGAGAGAGAGAGAGAGAAAGAGAGAGAGAGGGGGGGGGGAACACATTGGTGTTGGAAATTTGAACAATGGGTCTGAAAGTTAGACGTGAAAATCCCCATAATGAACCGAACACAGAATGTTTCACAGTTTCATAAAGTCATATCTGTCTCTCTCCCTTAGAGGGACTCAGAAATCAATCGTATATGTTTATATATATATATATATATATATATATATATATATATATATATATATATATATATATATATATATATATATATATTTAAAAACACTTGTTTTATTTTATTGCAATTTCACATAATTCTTGACTATTATTACTCCTGTTGTACGCGTAAGCATTCCCATTGTGTCTCACTTTATGTCATCTAGGAGTACAATATACCTTTATTTGATTGGATGACATCAGCTGAGAGGAAGTAAACATGGCGAGCCGAGCTGTTGCCTAGCAACGCGGTTCTGTTGGAACAGTCCGACGACACAAAAAACAAGTTAAATAAATAAAAAACAGTTAAATAATATTATTTTTTTTATTTACACATCGCACACATGAGTCGGGGATGGAAGAAAGAGTGACACAGAAGATGGGGGGAGGGGGAGGGGGAGGGGGGGGAGCGACAGCTGTGCTCTCATGAATATTGCAAAGTGCATCACAGGAAGAAGTGTCGCAGTTTAATATGATAATAATTATCACATCACGGTTAAGATCCCGTTTACCTATTTTTTTATTTGATACTTAATATTTTATTTAGTTATTTTTACAGTTTGACAAGAAATACATCCTTAGAAAGTAAAGAAAGATACAAGAAATATATATATACATATAAATATATATAAATAAATAAATATATATATATATATATATATTTATATAACTATATATATAAATCAATATATATATATATAACTATATAAATAAATATATATACACATGCATATATATAATACATATAAAGTAAATGTTTAAGCAAGTAAATAGTAAGTAAAATAATAAGAAAAACAACAACAACAATCAAATCAACAATGCGAAAACCAATACGTCAATCAATCATAAATGTGGTCCAACCATCAGATATGAAAAACATATTCATAGAGTTTTATACACAGGGTTTCTTATACCTGCATCACACACATATTTCTTTATAGTTACATCTTAGTTCAGAATAGTGCTGTTGTTTTGAAGAGATGACTAGCCTCTCTGGAGCTGTGATGACCTTCAGGGCAACTGAAGGATTCAGAGCATCAGTATTTAGAGAACTCATGTTTACAGACACAGAGAGTAAATATATATCAAAGCTAGGGTTAGGGTTATGGTTGGGGGGTTAGGTAGGGGGGGGGTTAGGTTAGCTGGGGTTAGGGTTGAGGTTAGGTTAGGGGTGGGGTGGTTAGGGCTGGGGGGTTAGGGGTGGGGGGGGGGTTTAGGGTGGGCTGGGGGGTTAGGTGGGAGCTGGGGTAGGGGGGTTAGGGCTGGGGTTAGGGTTAGGGCTAGGGTTAGTGTTGGGGTTAGGGTTAGGGCTGGGGTTAGGGTTAGGTCTGGGGTTAGGGCTGAGGTTAGGGTTAGGGTTGGGGTTAGGTTTAGGGTTGTGTTTAGGGTTAGGGCTGGGGTTAAGATTAGTGCTGGGGTTAGGGTTGGGGTTAGGGTTAGGGTTATATATACATATATATATATATATATATATATATATATATATATATATACATATATATATATATATAATGTATTGTGTTAATAAATATAGTTTATTTATATATATATATATAATAATTATATGTTATATATAATACATACATTGTATATATATTTCACATAATTTGAAACAAATCTGAGACTTTTTACATCCCTACACATTTCGACCACAAGGGGGCAGTAGTGCTGTTTTGAAATGTTGAGCAAATGCTGCCTTCAAGCGCTCTGATTTCCACTAGTGAAGTAGCGATTACAAACGTGTGCGCATGTGCATGCTTCAGGGCTGCATTCAATGTTTCAGGAGGAAACATGCTATAGAGATATAAGAGATGGGTGATATTTACACTGCTAAACTAAATGAAGTAAATTACACTCAGCGCTAAATGTAACAATTACAATAATAAAATGTAAACCTTCAAAGTTGCAATTCACACTATTTTTGGATTGTTTGTATGCAATCAGTTAATTATTATAATATTGTTAGTGCAGTTTCCTTTAGCTTGACTTTGTGTAAAACTCATGCAAAGGATTCATAAATAATATAATTTTATTAATTCAATTCAATTCAATTCAGTTTATTTGTATAGCCCAGTTTCACAAATTACAAATTTGTCTCAGAGTGCTTTACAGTCTGTACACATAGACATCCCTGTCCCAAAACCTCACATCGGACCAGGAAAAACTCCCAAATAACCCTTCAGGGGGAAAAAAGGGAAGAAACCTTCAGGAGAGAACAGAGGAGGATCCCTCTCCAGGATGGAGAGAACAATAGATGTAATGTCTACAGAAGGACAGATTTAGAGTTAAAATACATTCAAGGAATCTGACAGAGTTTATCAATAGTTCATATTTAGGCATATTCCACGATGGAGAGTTTGGAGACCTCCACCATCCATCAGGAGATGGAAACAGAGTGGAGGAGTGGGCGGAGTCCCAGCAGGGCAGTGGCACAGCTGGCGACAGGAACTCACGATCCAACCATCGAAGGTCCATCAGCAGATGGGATCTATGCCGTCTCATAGGGTCCGATGACCCCGTGAGACGTGAAGTCAGAAGGACTCCGGGGAGAAAGCAGAGTTAGTCATGTGTGATGGAGAGATGAAGATTCATCCATAGGAGAAAGAAAAGAGGAGAGAGGTGCTCAGTGCATCCTAAACATCCCCAGCAGCTATAAGCCTATACCAGCATATCCAGGGGCTGGACCAGGTGAACCTGATTCAGCCCTGACTATAAGCTCTGTCAAAGAGGAAAGTCTTCAGTCTACTCTTGAATGTGGTGACTGTGTCCGCCTCCCGGACTGAAGGTGGAAGCTGGTTCCATAAAAGAGGAGCTTGATAACTAAAGGCTCTGGCTCCCATTTTACATTTTAAGACTCTCGGAACTACAAGTAGCCCCGCATTTAGTGAGCGCAGCTCTCTGGTGGGGCGATACGGTACTACAAGCTCCTTAAGATATGATGGTGCATCACAAATTAAGGCTTTGTAAGTTAAGAGAAGAATTTTAAAAGTGATTCTTGATTTTACAGGGAGCCAGTGCAGAGCAGCTAGTGCAGGAGTAATGTGATCTCTGTTCTTAGTTTTAGTGAGAACACGAGCTGCAGCATTCTGGATCAACTGGAGGGACCTAAGAGATTTATAGAGCAGCCTGATAATAAGGAGTTGCAGTAATCCAGTCTCGAAGTAACAAACGCGTGAACCAATTCCTCTGTATCTTTAATAAGGTTAGGTTAGGGGTTAGGGTTAGGGTTAGGGCTGGGGTTAGGGTTGGGGTTAGGGTTAGGGTTAGGGCTGGGGGTTAGGGTTGGGGTTAAGGTTAGGGCTTGGGTTAGGTTAGGGCTGGGGTTAGGGTTAGGGCTGGGGTTAGAGTTGGGGTTAGGGTTAGGGCTGGGGTTAGGTTAGGGCTGGGGTTAGGGTCAGGGCTGGGGTTAGGGTTGGGGTTAGGGTTAGGGTTAGGTTAGGTTGGGGTTAGGTTAGGTTAGGGTTAGGGTTGGTTAGGTTAGGGTTAGGGGTAGGTTAGGGTTAGGGTTAGGGTTAGGGTTAGGTGGGATTAGGGTTGGGGTTAGGTTAGGCTGGGGTTAGTGTTGGGGTTAGGGCTTGGGTTAGGGTTTGGTAGGCTGGGGTTAGGTTGGGTTAGGTTAGGGGTTGGGGTTGGGAGGTTGACTGGGTTAGGTTGTTGGGTTTAGTTGGGTTAGTTAGGTTAGGATTGGGTTTAAGGTTAGGGCTGGGGTTAGGGTTGGGGTTGGAACCTGGTGAACTTTGATTGACTGGAAGAGCTTGTGAAGTGAAAACAAGAGTTATTCTTTGACAGAATAATTTAATTTTGAGTCAGATTTCCAGTGTTTTGGTAAAGTTAGTGTCTGCATAGAAGGATGTGTTGTATTTTGAAATGAGGAGATAGTATATATTTAACAAAATGTGCTTTTGACAAATAAATGATCCATTTGGCCAATTGTGCTTTGTAGGTGTAAGTCTGTGTTAAGAGTTTAGAAAAAGTATCTCAAGTATGGGCAAGCGCTTGTTAGCGATTGAAAAAAACTGTAATGTAATTTACCCTGGTGTCAATAACCAGTGGTGGTGGTGGAGGGGGGGGGGGGCTCCTGGTTACCATCCCTTCACTGTAAGTCATGAGCCATCATTAATTCTCGGCCCCGCCCACTTCTACAGCCGGGTGGGGTAATTGTTTCCCCAGGAAACCGAAGAAATGTCTCCAAGGCGTCTGGCTGTGACCCACAGGCCCCTGTGTGTGTGTGTGTGTGTGTGTGTGTGTGTGTGTGTGATCGTCTCTGTGTCTGTGCGTGTCTGTATGTGTGTGTATGTGTACATAAGTGTATATGTGTGTGTGTGTGTCTGTCTGTGTATGTGCGTGTGTGCGCGTGTTTGTGTACGTGTGTGTGTGTGTCTGTCTGTGTATGTGCGTGTGTGCGCGTGTTTGTGTACGTGTGTGAGTGTGTGTGTGTGTGTGTGTGTGTGTGTGTGAAGGAGAGAGAGAGACAAAGGGATGGGTCGAGGGAGTCTCTCTCCTCAGCCACGTGGTCCGAATGACATCATTTTATGTATAATCTGCTCTTCTTTAAATAATAAACACACGTGACTCAACACCAGCTGCTTAACGGAGAGGACCAGAGCCGCGGCGGAACAAACCATTAAAAGGCTTCCAACCGGAAGTCCTTTTTAATGGTTTGTTCCAAGAATAAAGACCAGAGTCAGAACGTCTTCATACCAGAAGACCTGCTTTGTCGTGGAAGCAGATCGTTCTCCTCACGCCTTCAACACAACGTGACCGGCCGAGAGGCTGACGTCACCCTTTAATAACGCCACGGTGTGTTTCCAGGGGGCGGCCACCAGGGGGCAGCCTCGGCTTTGACATGCAGACGCCAGGCAGTAGAGGTGGACCAGAAGCAGAGGGCCAGAGGCTCTCATTTCAACATGAATGCACACACAAACACACACAAACACATACACACACACACATGTAATAGCGTTGTTTCCTTTATTGTGGTTATTGACAACATATATGTGGGAATAGGTGAGTAAGACCTACGATGAAGAATTACATCTGTGTGTTTCGGTTTGGCTTGAGACGGACAAAGGCCCGTACGGGGACCCCTCAAAGGCCGTACGGGGACCCCTCAAAGGCCCGTACAGGAACCCCTCAAAGGCCGTACAGGGACCCCTCAAAGGCCGTACAGGGACACCTCAAAGGCCCGTACAGGGACCCCTCAAAGGCCGTACGGGGACCCCTCAAAGGCCGTACAGGGACACCTCAAAGGCCGTACGGGGACCCCTCAAAGGCCGTACGGGGACCCCTCAAAGGCCGTACAGGGACCCCTCAAAGGCCCATACAGGAACCCCTCAAAGGCCCGTACAGGAACCCCTCAAAGGCCGTACGGGGACCCCTCAAAGGCCGTACAGGGACCCCTCAAAGGCCCATACAGGAACCCCTCAAAGGCCCGTACAGGAACCCCTCAAAGGTCTGCACGGGACCCTCAAAGGCCAGACGGGACCCTCAATGGTCTGCGGGGACCCCTCAAAAGCTGTACAGGGACCCCTCAAAGGCCGTACGGGGACCCCTCAAAGTCAGTGTGGGGACCCTCAAAGGTCAGATGTGGGGACCCTCAAAGGCCGTATGTGGGGACCCTCAAAGGTCAGACGGGGACCCTCAATGGCCCGTGCACGGGGACCCTCAAAGCTGTACAGGGACCCTCAAAGGTCAGACGTGGACCCCTCAAAGGTCAGTGGGGACCCCTCAAAGGCCGTATGTGGGGACCCCTCAAAGGCCGTATGTGGGGACCCCTCAAAGGCCGTACGGGGACCCCTCAAAGGCCGTATGTGGGGACCCCTCAAAGGCCGTATGTGGGGACCCCTCAAAGGCCTAACGGGGACCTCTCAAAGGCCCGAGAGACGCGTATTCATCCTGGACTTTGGGTAATTTCCTCTATGAAACTAAATGAGATCTCTAGAGCGTGTCAGTCCAAGGCGCTCTGTTAGACCCTCTATTAGACCCTCTGTTAGACCCTCTATTAGACCCTCTGTTGGACCCTGTTGGACCCTCTGTTAGACCCTCTGTTAGACCTTGTTAGACCCTCTATTAGACCCTCTGTTAGACCCTGTTAGACCCTCTGTTAGACCCTCTGTTGGACCCTGTTAGACCCTCTGTTAGACCCTCTGTTAGACCCTCTATTAGACCCTCTGTTAGACCTTGTTAGACCCTCTATTAGACCCTCTGTTAGACCCTCTATTAGACCCTTTGTTGGACCCTGTTAGACCCTCTGTTAGACCCTCTGTTAGACCCTCTATTAGACCCTCTGTTAGACCTTGTTAGACCCTCTGTTAGACCCTCTGTTGGACCCTGTTGGACCCTCTGTTGGACCCTGTTAGACCCTCTGTTAGACCCTCTGTTAGACCCTCTGTTAGACCCTCTGTTGGACCCTCTGTTAGACCCTCTGTTAGACCCTCATTTAAACCTGGGGTGCACTGGGCCAGCTGTGACGTGAGTCATGTTTTTTTCCTTCAGAAGAGAGAGGAGGTGCTGCGAGCCGGTCCGGGGAGCAGATGGCGCCCCCCGTCGGTTTAAAGACCCCCCCTCCCCTCCCCCCCTGCCGGCGGAGCCCCAAGTCAAACAAGCCATTGCTCTCACGGAGACATTTTATTTGCATGTTTTCCCGCGCCGTCACCTTCAGAGACTCCGCCGGTGCGTGCAACGTCCCGTCTTCAACCAGCAGCCTCCCCCGTCCCGTCTCAGATGACCCGGCGTGTTAAATTGAAGGCGAGGTGGGAAGCAAAGCGTCAGAAACTGGAGTCGCGTCGCCGTCACTTGATCTCCCCGGACCGCCGCGCGCCACTGGGCCAAGAAAGGGAACAGGAAGTATCGTGATGGGTGCAGTGGGGAGCACCCTGGGGTGGGAGGGAAACCATTATCTCCGGAGGAGGACGCAAGTTAATTGAGTCCTGAAATGCTGTGAAGTTGGTCTTCCAGAGTATTTGGACATTTAACATACGACTAATCCGCATATGCTAATATTTAATTGCTTTTCCGACACGGCCTAATCGATCAGCACTGAGGGCGGCGCTAACGTTCATCTTCATTATCAATTAATCTGACGGTTCATTTCTTGTTTAAACAATGAATTAATTGATTGGTATATTAAAAGAAATATTGGAAATTATTTTACAATTTCCAAAAGCCCAATTTGATATATTTAAGTTGCGAACAACTTGAAAACATATATGACCTAAACCTGGATCCTCAAGAAAATCATGAACTCTAAACACTGCTTGAAGAACTGCATTGGGTGATAGATTTGACTTTACTAGGTCAAGGTGTTGTTGTTGTTGTTTTATTCAGTCCATCATTGCAATACAATACAAAGAAAACAGAAAGACTGGAAATGTATAGGTAGAAGCACAACATGCTTATATATTCATATCCTAAATTATTATCAAATAAATCAGAACATTAATATAAAATAAAGAAAAATAACAAAGAAACAAAGAAGTGTATATATATGTGTGTGTATATATATATATATATATATATATATATATATATATATATATATATATATATATATATATATACATATATATACATTTTCCATATAAATACATTTCAATCACACTTTTTTTTACACTTTTAATTGTTTTACAATTGTTTTATAAATAAATGTAATGACTTCTTCTTCTTGGATAAGTGGGGTCAGAGGTCAACCCTCATGGACACCATCCTGTAACTGTGAACCTTTTGCTTCGGCTGGACTCACGGGTGTAACGGGTTTCATCTCCCAGCTGCATAACAATTCTGTATTAATTGGACGGTCTTCTCTGAGAGCGGCTGAAAGGCATTCTGGTAAATGAAGGACGTGAGTGAGGCTGGAGGGGAGAGGAGGTGGGCCGAGGATAAATGATTACACCAATAAAGCAAATTGCAGCTGCTCATAATAAACCTTCCACGAGTGTCTGTGGAGAGATATTCAATTTAAGATGAGATAATAACGAGACACTTTACTGATCCCCGCTGACAAGGACGGCCACTGAAGCATCATGGGAACCTTTACTTTCATAGAAACTACACTAATCAATGTATTTGTTTATAATACGGGTAGATGAAATCAAGCATTCTGATTGGTTGAGAGTGAGTCACGGGGTGTGTTATATTCAGCCCATAATGTACAGTAAAGGGGCGCGCTTCATATCAATGCGCACTAAAATAAGGTTTAGCTTTTGCGCGACCGTAGTTGTCATTTCAAATAAATCCTGCGGCTGCCTTCAAAGCTACTGGGCACCACATCTCATTAAAGACGCCGTTGGAGTGATATCCACATTATCCTGATGGAGACGGCACTTCAACACGGAGCCACCCGCAAAGAGAGAAGAGGAGGCGATGTCATCAGAGACGAAGAGGACATGAGAAACGTTTTCCACGGATGATTAATGGAGATATCCAGATCAACATAAGTTAAACCAGGGCTCTCAAGTTTTGAAGACAGGCAAGCGTGACATGACATGACCAGCGACAGGAAAGTGACCCACGGCGAGCGTTGAGACGGGGGTCTGAGCTGGACTCCTCCACACAGAGCGGCTCATGTTGGCGCTGCGGCACATTAAAACATTAAATAGACCAGAGTTTTTAAGCGTGAGAAATACGATGTGTTGCGGGATTGAGTGACTTAAGACCGAAATGCGTGAGTCTCACGCTCAATGCGTGAGACGTGAGAGCCCTGATAAGTCAGCCTTAACAACAGACGAGTGTTAGTCTATCGAGTCCCAAGTCGCTCGTCGTAACTATAGTTTAGTAAACAGCATGTATAGCTAACATAGACCCAGTGCCTACGAAACATTTAATAAATATTATTTTATTGAAAGTGTCCCATTGTCATTGTTGTTATTTTAAAGGCAGCTTTTATAAAATGAGCAATTTGAATTAATGAGATGTTGCGAGGACTAGCTACTATCTCCCCTCCTTTAGCTAGGCTAACGAATGTAAACAATGCTGTTTGTCCGTTAGCTACACGGAGGGGACTACTTTCACACGGAGGGGACTACTTTCACACGGAGGGGACTATTTTCTCAACTTTGGTTGGCATCAACTATTTTGTGCTGAAAGGCAGCTTACTATTTACTTACTATTTATAATGTCGCTGGTGACCGTATTATAAAAGCAATAAGGGACTCGAGGCAGTACTGTAACGTCAATAAAGTACTATTCAAGGGTGTAACAGTTCAACTCCCTCACCTGCCGGATCACCTCGTTAGTCCCTCATTCCCTCCACCTGGTCCTCACGCCCTTCTCACCTGCAGCCCATTCCCTCATTAGTCCCTCACTATTTAGCTCCCTCACTTCCACTTGTCCTCTGCCAGATTGTTTTGTGTTCTTGATGACCAAGCTGTCCAGCGTTACCCAGTGTGTTCATCAGTTCTTGTCTGTTCTGTTTCTGCTGGAACTTTCAGTGAAGTAAATTACTTTCCAGTTCGTCTCCTGAGTCGTGTATTTGGGTCCACCCTAAATCCAGCCGTGACATTACAATCTGGCCAAAATCATGGACCCAGCACACTCTACTGAATCGAGCAGGTTTGAGAGGATCGAGGAGGTCCTCCAGCAACGGCAGACGCAGATGTTCAGCGTCGCCGAGGAGACACGGCAGACTATGGCGGCGATGGCTGACCAGATCCAACAATTATCTGCAGTCCTGGCCCAGCGCAGAGCCTCGTCGTTGTCTCCTGCTTCAGTGCCGTCTGGCTTCCAGCCCAAGCAGTCCTCGACGTTCCTGTCCGGCAAGCCCTGCGACCTGTCGGAACCCCGGCCGTTCTCCAAGGCCCCCTGGCAGCCGCCAACGTTCCTGGCTGACGAGCCCCGTGACCTGTCGGAGCCCCGGCTGTTCTCCACTCTCCCCCGGCAGCCCCCGCCGACTCCCGCTGCCGCCTCGGTGCCGCAGGCCCCGCCGGTTCCCGCTGCAGCCTCCGCCATGCTGCAGACCCGGCCGATTCCTCCTGCCCCGTCGCCGGTCCCAGTTCCCCGTGCCCCGTCTTTGCCCCCACCGGCTCTAGTCCCTCCTCTTCCGATTCCGTCTCCTTCCCGCCCGGTGGTAGTTCCCTGTGTCTCGGCTCCCGGTCTTCCGGATCCAGTCCCTCATAGTCCAGTCCCGGTTCCCCGTGTCCAGTCCGTTCCAGCCCCGGTTCCCCGTGACCCCTCCCGTCCAGCCTCGGTTCCCCGTCTCTAGCCCTGGCCAGCCCCGGTTCCCCGTCTCCAGTCCAGTCCAGCCCCGGTTCCCCCTGTCTCTTCGCCTGGTCCCGGTCCCCTGGCTCCACATTCCTGTCTTCTGGGCCGCCCACCAGAGCACGTCCCTCGGCCGGTTGGTCGTCTTCCGGCCCGCCCCCCCGGACTCTGTCCGCCATGCCCTTTGTCCCTCCGCCGGCTCCCCTCCACCCGCCCTTGTTGATCCTTTGGGACGTCAGGAGCCGTCCCTTTGAGGGGGGATTCTGTAACAGTTCAACTCCCTCACCTGCCGGATCCCCTCGTTAGTCCCTCATTCCCTCCACCTGGTCCTCACGCCCTTCTCACCTGCAGCCCCTCCCCTCATTAGTCCCTCACTATTTAGCTCCCTCACTTCCACTTGTCCTCTGCCAGATTGTTTTGTGTTCTTGATGACCAAGCTCTCCAGCGTTACCCAGTGTGTTCATCAGTTCTTGTCTGTTCTGTTTCTGCCGGAACTTTCAGTGAAGTAAATTACTTTCCAGTTTGTCTCCTGAGTCGTGCATTTGGGGCCACCCTAAATCCAGCCGTGACAAAGGGTGTTGTTAGGCCCGACGCGCAGCTGCACACAGGTGTGATTTCTTCCTCTTGTTTACCTCTGCGATACAGCCACCGAGGTATTGATCTGTGATCGGCTCATCCTGTAGAGAAGCGCAGCGACAAGAGTCAACAAGTCAGAACTCGGGGCACAACCGCTATCCAACGTTGAGCTAACGTTAGCTAAATTCACTCGTTAGCAGTTTCCGAGTCACACGTCGGCGAACGCGGAGCAACGTCAGCTTTAACGCCGGATTCTAGTCGCCTGGAAAATTTATAAGTCCAATACTTCAATCTTTTATTGAGCCAGTGTGTATACAAATACATTGATTAGTGTAGTTTCTATGAAAGTAAAGGTTTAATGCTCAAAATGGGCAACTCCTCGAGGCGCATCATGATGTACTTAAATGGTTTCAAAAAGCTTGAATGTCCTTTTTGGCTGAATATTTGAAATATGAGAGTATGGCGTTCACTTTTAATACCAACAAACCAACATTAATGATTCATGTGTGCTGGGTTTTCCTGGCTCGGTTCAATTTTTCTAGCACTATATCAGGACTGTGAGATGATGATTTGTGATATTTTTATTATATTTCCAGACTTTTTCTTGGGAACCACCAGGACCTTTTGGCTCTCCAAGTAGATACCATATTGAAGTATCGAGCGACCCGGCTCTGACTGGTTCACTGGAACGTTTGACATCTGTGTGCACTTTTCTCTCACAGTGTAGACAAAATAAAGTGAGAATAGTTTCTTCCATTTTATCTTAATCCAAGGAATGATATTTCAGTCTATCCTCTAAATAAAGTTGTCTGGAGTCTTTGGCCAGGAATTCAACATGGGAGCCAACACAGGACCTAAAATATGTTGTATTTAACAGAAGCTGACAGTGTTGTTATCCTGCCGGATACTCAAATAACAGTGGGGAAAAATAAATTGTTAACAGAATAATCAGACATCTACTTTTTATTTGTCTTTGAGTATCCGGCTCCGCGCTGTAAACCGAGCGACCTCATTGGACACTGGATCCGGCTGAAAGTGACACACAGACCTTTGGTCCGCTCTGAATAATGTATCTGCCTCTGGTATAATTGGAGTGATACCGTGTCCTCCAAAGTACTATCGGATGCATATATCATGCCGGCTCATTCATTAGGATTGGATTCCCTGGGTTGCCTCTCACCCCCCCCCCCCTCAGTATTGATGTTTCTATTGTGTCTCTGACTCACTGCTTCAGACTTTAACTCGTCTTTGTCTCCAGCCGCTCTTGCTCCATCTCTCCATCACTTGACCACTTGATCACTCTGCCCTCTCCTTTCCCAGCTCACCTGAATATAACAGACATGAGTTCTGCAGCTCTCGGATCCTGATGTAGTGAGAATCTCACTTTGAACACGACAGGATGGGAGGAGGAGGAACGTGATTCTCAGAGGAAGCCCCGTTAACCGGTTAATACATGTTGTCTTGCCAGGTGAGAGTGCAGAACAACACTCCCTACACAGAACCACGAAGGTGCATCTGGAACCAACAATGGTTCTTCACAGCGATGCCATAGGCATAGAAGAACCATTTCTGGTTCCACAAAGAATCTTACGAACCAGGGTTCTTTAAAGAACTATTTCCTTAAAGAGTTCCTCAAAGAACCTAAAGGTGTCTCAAAATACCTTGAAAAATGGTTCTTTAAGGCACCATTTCTGGTTCCAGAAAGAACCTTTCCAACCAGGGTTCTTTAAAGAACCACTTAATAAAAGAGTTCTTCAAAGAACCTACAAAGGTGCCTCAAATAACCTTGAAAAATTGTTCTTTAAGGCACCACTTCTGGTTCCAGAAAGAACCTTTCCAACCAGAGTTCTCTAAAGAACCATTTCCTAAAGGAGTTCTTCAAAGAACCTATAATGGTGTTTCAAACGAATAAATGGATCTGAAGTAGGTGATGGTTGTTCGTAGAACCACAAAGCCTTTTAAGGAACCATTTGAGAAGCGTTATTGTTCTGCCAGTGGAGTGGAACATGAACAATGCATCCTCCATCAGGAGGCAGGGCGCTGGGGTTAGTTATTATGGGCCTTCCTTGATTTGTTCAGGAATAATGAGCTTTCCTCTCTCGACCGGGGGGGGGGGGGGGGGTAATCTGTTTCCTGAAAGCCCACAGATGTTCACTTATGGCCAGTTGGTCATTTCATTGTCGTCCTCTTTTAATCCTCCTGTTTTGTTGATGCTGGCTCTGCTCTCTCACTTTTAGAGTCCCTCGGTCCGAGTTTGAAAAAAGATAATTGCCAAAATCATCCATTTCTTTTCTTTGAGATGCTTCTTTCTTTTCTTTTGACCTTATTAAAGCCCACTATGTAGAAAGAGATTAAAGTGGTAATCCTCCCATTCCCCCCCCACGCGGCTTACGCATTCATTGAATGTGACAAAATAAAAAAAATACCAGAAAGCAGCATTATTACACCAACTGAGGAATATTTCATTTTTGACATATAGCGTTCGGCCAAATTACTTTAATACTCTAATCTCTGACTCCTTAATAATACTAATTTAAATGTCATTACATTATTTAACCAATTAACAGTAGCACTTGATTTCATGCATTACTTGTATTACTCACTCCGTTAAAGGTGCTTTTAAACCTCGAAATCCACTTCTTCTGTCAGAAAATGAGAAATAATAATCTTAACCTTACAGAATCATTTAAACTTCTCCCTCCTCTCCTCCTTTCCTCTGGCAGCCTCCTCCTTCCCTTTTCCGTCACTCCTCTCGGCCTGCCCTTACAACTCGTATCTTTTTGCTTTTTCCGAGCTACCGTGTGAGTTTACATAGGCTGCTGTGTATGCACGAGTAATTACAGGGCAGTGAACTTTCCTTCTTTTCTTTTCTCCTCCTCTTTCCTCCACCCACTCGGTGTGCCGGCACAACCCAGAGAGCCTCCAGAGCGGCAGCTCCTGCCTCTCCATCTCCGCTCCTCACCCTCTCATAACTCCCTCTGTTTCTCCCCTCGCTTCCTTACCCCCTTTTACGAATCGCCTCTCACAATAGACTTCCCTTTCCGAGCACCGGCCCGAAGGGGAACGGGCGGGGTTGGAGGAGGTGAAGGAGAAGGTGTATACGGTTTCTCTGCAACAATGGAAATTCAATCAGGAAATGGAGTGGAGGTGGCGAGAGCGGTGTCGGCGACCTCGGGCTTCGTTTCCCGTAGTGCCTCCGGGCCGCGAGCAGAGACGCCAGACGATCCGGCGGCGCCCCGAGAGGACCAGCAGGCGGTTAAGAGGATCGAGAGGTTTGACATCCCACTCGATAACCTGAAGAGGATGTTTGAGAAGCCTGCCGCGGCGGACACTGTGAGTTAACTGGAGTCTGACTCTTTAGCCATGAACTGTACTTTATTTCGTGCCCGTGAAATTGGACTTTTCTCCCGGTCGATAGAGCGTTCGGTTACTTGATGGTTGGGTTTGATGCAACATTTACGAAAAGCTTTTTCCTCCTTCAAAGGAACTTGAACATGCAAGTGGTGGTGAGATCTCGCCTCCGGCAAAACAGATCCAGAGTGCTGGAACTGAGCACTACAGAGACGTCACTGTTGTACGCTCTGCTTTTCTTTGTTGTGTAATGCGTCTGTCCAGGGCTGTAGGGTTCTATTGTTGACTTGTTTTGGGGTCTAAGAACAAACAGGATGTTGCTTATCTCCCTATTAGCTTCAATACGATCTAGTTTTTCCCGTCATTTCGTTGACCGGTGAAACAAACGCTGACAGCGAGCGTCTTTTTCTGCCAGAGAGCAGGGCGGCCTTCTCTCTCCCACTTGTTTTTTCCATCTCAGCTGGCTTCTCTGAGAGGAAAATCTACGTCCGTTGGAAGTGAAGCGGGTGAAAAACTCCCATTTAGCAAATGCCTGGAAGAAGAAAAAAAGACCAGATGACCTACTTTGTGCTCCTAATGTGGTCGGACATCGAATCTGACCCCTCGAAAGAGTTCCAAGCCCAGTGGGGGGTGCATAGAAGCCTTTCGCTTCAACTCTTAAAATGAAATCTGCAAGAGCCAATGCATTATGGGGATTCAGATTGTGTGTGTGTGTGTGCCAATGCCCACTGGTGGCACAGACACACACACCGGCTGCCACTGGCCCACTGATATTTGACACCCTGTTATTTCGGACCTATTTTGGGGGGCTTTATGGTTAAGCAGGACTTTATAAATAGCCGTGTAATTGGCATGTGGGCTGCTTGCAGGAATCGGGGCGAACCTTCTCGGCCAGGCCGGAAAACCACGTATCGGAGAACCGCGGTTCTGCTGGAACATCTGCTGAGGAGCATTTCCAAGATTGCTGTGCTTAATGATCCACATCACAAAAGTCTTTTGAGGCTTTTCCTTTTGTCGTCGGTGTGTTTGGTCTGCCGTCACCGCCCCGAGATAAGACGCCCACTTTGGCTTTATTATGTCTGTTTCACTCTGCAGGACCCTGTTGACCATTAGGTACACTCTTCGGTCTCCAGATCGCCGTTAGGATAATGGTCCTACACAATGTCACTGGGCCTTTAGTGAGCTACAGTGTTATCCGTCTAAAGTAGTAACACACGACCTTCAGAGCATTACTATAGCAGCAGGCAGCTATTTATGTAAAGATACAGGGACCTGAAGTCTCTCTCCCTGTGTGTGTGTTGCTATCAGAGCGTCTCCGTGGTTTGTTGACGCAGCTAGGTCAAGTGCACGTGCTTTGAATTTTTAGTGCACGTGAAGTTGCCGCCGCTCTCATGCCGATGACGCCGCCTTAACCAACAGCATCGCCGTGGAGGCGAATCGTCACGTTAAAGTAACGACGGCGTTTACCTTTTCACACGGGACACAAACGGCGGCCTGCTGGGCGAAAGTCCCGTGTTTGAGGACGCCATCCAGCACGACCTCCGCCCTACACTGACATCTGGGCACCAGTCATCGGAGCCACAGACTGTCTTTGAAAACAACTTGGGAGATAATATATCACGGCTCTGTTTACAGCTTGTTTCTGCTGCCCCCTTGTGGCCAAGAAGTGAACTACTGTACCTTTAAATTAGAGCCATTTTGGAGCTGTAAAAGCTATTTGATATCACAGCTTATAAAGTTGTATATACAGTCATATTATAGTTTGTTATTCCACTACCTAAACATCTCAGACATTGGGGTTCACACTGGACCAGACAACCATCACGCTCATTATCACACCGACAATTTAGAGGTCCAATTAACCTGAGCTGCATGGAACCCGGAGAACCAAAAGGGAACCCACGCTGCCACGGGGAGAACGTGCAAACTCCACACGGACCGCCCAGACTGGGATCCGAACCAAAGCCCTTCTGTCTGACGTCTCGATCTGTCGTGATGTTATTCAGTTTGAATCCCTCTTTTGATGAGTAGGACAGGATGTGTTCCCAGCATGCCTTCTGGCATTATCATCCTTTTAGGATTCATTGTGAAATAAAGCACTTCAGAACTGGTCGACTTCCATCCGACTCACCTCTTATATTTAGTTTTCTTCGACTTCCCATTAATTTACTTCCAACAACAATCTGTCCAGCTGGTCCGAGCGCCGGCATGTCACATGCAGCCGTCGGAGCATCTGTTGAATCTTGGCGTCGCATCGCGAGTGCTTGTATGTTCCTGAGCCGGTGGTCAGTGTTAGCAGTGTGTACAGGCAGTGTTCCCAGATTCCCAGATGAGGAGCAGATCTCTGCAGCCGGCTGGTTACAAAAACACGACCTGGTCTCCGACTCACACTCGTTTTTTCTCCTCGTGCCCTATCTGGTTCATTTAAACGCTTGGATGTCATTGGCCGGCCAGCCGGGATGGATTCCCGATAGAGTCCAAGAGCAGATGCCTCATGATGCAACGGTTTATCTCTGAGTGCAAAGAGCCCCCCCCCCCACCCCCCCACCCCTTTCTTCTCTGTAGCGGGGCCCGATCCTCCAGGGAATCCTGGCTTGTGTTTACAACATCTGGCTGACCTTCTGGTCACGACCGGGGAGAACGATGCACATGCATGAGACAGATGAGGTGCAACAGTGTCATGTCGTATCATGCAGAGGGTGTGTGTATGGGGGGGGGGGGGGGAGTTCTCAGAAGCACAAACACATGCATGAGCAAACACAGGCCACGCTTCTAGAATGTTGCTCTTCATCTTTGTTATGAGGCAGCGGCTCATTAAAAAGCCACGCATTATTAGTTACGTAACTCATGTAACAAATGTTGCCAATGCTCGTTACCTGACACTCGGCGACGGCCGCCGGCGGCCAGCGGGTGGCAGTGTAGCACCTGTGAGCCCGACTAAAAAAACAGTTTACTTTATGTAGCCCAATATCACAAATCACGACTTTGCCTCAGAGCCTCTTTAAACCGAAGACTTTGAGAAAGCAGGAGGATCGATGTGGGGCTCCTCATCAGGTCGTTATCAGCCTGAGACAATGAGTCATCACCTGGTGGTAATTGGAGTTCATATCTGAGGCCTGAAGGCGTCTCAAACCGACTCTCCTCTGGTGTCTGATAAGTCAGATTATCGAGGTTGGCATGATTGGCGGAATACCTAATTTTGATGTGTTTGGTAATTTTAAATCACGTCATACTTTGCGATGCAGCCGGTCACGCCGAGCTAACCGGATGACATGGTGCCGTTTGGGAAAGAGGGGGAGAGGGGAGCTTATTTTGGAGGAGGCCTCATGTGCATAAATTCAGACGGTGGCACTAGAGGTCTGGAATGTTGCCTCGGTTTATTTTCACAACTCGTAACGTCACTTTCACTACCTCACCACCTCACTACCCCACCCCCTCACCACCTCACTACCCCACCACCTCACTACCCCACCACCTCACCACCCCACTACCTCACTACCCCACCACCTCACTACCCCACCACCTCACTACCCCACCACCTCACCACCTCACCACCCCACTACCTCACTACCCCACCACCTCACTACCCCACCACCTCACCACCTCACTACCCCACCACCTCACCACCTCACTACCCCACCACCTCACTACCCCACTACCCCACTACCTCACTACCCCACTACCTCACTACACCACTACCTCACCACCTCACTACCCCACTCCCTCACTGCCTCACTACCTCACCATCTCACCTCCTCACCACCTCACCCCCTCACCACCTCACCACCTCCCCCTGGTATTATGTCTCTGGCTCAATGGACTGAAAGGAAACTCTCACATGTTTTCTGAAGAGCTATTCATAAAAGGCTCTTCAACCCCTTTTACTATTCAATTTGAAAAACACCAAGTAAAGCAATGCATTTAGCCCTTTATGTACTTTTCTTTAATGGCTTTTAAAGTCAACATCCTTCATCTTTTCGAGAAAGAGATTGAAGGTTGTCACGTTGGCGTGCGGGAAAAAAAAATCTCACTTCAAAACGTGAAGTTGAAAGATGAGTGCTGGACGCCCGTGTGGTTAACTAGGAACCATTTCCTCCGAAAGGAATACAAAAAAAACACAAACCAAACAAATCAATCAGTCGATATTCATCACCCACCCTAAACGCACTTCATTAAATGTCAAGTAAACTAAAAGCTATATGTGGCAGCGAGAAATTGATCCAGACTTGATGAGGACACCGGCGTCCTCATCAAGTCCAATGAGCTCGTAAAAATTCCATTAACTTTTTCCCCGGCATCTCTTTCGTCTCAATTTCACAGATTCAAATCTTTTAATGGAGCTGGCAGCGGCGGCAGCGGCGCGGCGCTCGTCTGTTGTGCGATGGCGACTTGTTGCTCCGACAATAGTTGTTACGTGGTTCGCCGGACGCGGCTCTGGAAACTCTCCGCTCCATTTGACTCGGATAACTAGCCCAGTGTTTGCTTTGTTTATGGATTTTTACAAATTAAAAAGGACACACACGTCTGCTCTGTATCGCTGTCAATAAATACTACGCCGCCTTCCCCCCCCCCCCACCAGAGGAATTGTGGAAGCATGAGCATGTCCATTCCTCCGTATGCTAATACCCGGGTAACGAATACATATCTGCGGGCCTCGTTTTTCCGTATGGATTGTTGTGCGACTCGGATTATCTTTTCTCTACTTAGACACCCACAGCCCCGCGCAAGCACATGTGCTCAACAATCAGCCAACGACCTCGCGGCGTGCCTTTTTTCATCGATGCCACGGCGAGGAAAAAATGGAAGAGGAAGCGCTCTTCAGAAAACGTTTCCAATGCTAATTCCCTTGGCTGTGTATCATAAAGGAAAGTTGAATAGTTAAATCTGCAGACACAGAACTATGAGTCACAGTTTAGCGAGCCCTTTCCTCTTTGAGGAAGTGCTTCGTTCACCTTGAGCGGACATCTTGGCTCATTGAGTAGTCGGTCGCTCCGCAGTATTGAGACGATGGAAACTCTTATAGGTGCCACACAGCCGCACAAACCCGGCTAACTTTTGTTAGCGTGTTAGCATGAAGCCAGCAAAAGCTTCTGGGTTATTTTTGGAGGCTTTTTGTGAATTGAACGGGAAGAAAGAATATTTGAATTTTGGCTGGTCATTAAACTCGGAAGTGCAGAAGAAGTTTCATATTTGATGCGTTATTGAATGTCAGCTATGATAAACCACTGGATTATTACGAGTCATCCCCTGGAGAACATAAACGTGTGTACCAAGGTTAGTACGGCTTTATTTTAGAATTTAATAATTCCCAAGGAAGTTTATCATGTTTACTTGCAAGTACATATTCATCAATCAATAATGTTTTATTGAAGGGAAAAAACATTTTGTGTAATTTAAAAAAATATATTTTAATGAATTGTAAGTAAAAACTGCAGACGTCTATTTATCTAATTAGTACCAATTTACAGTTCTTCCCAATGAGAAAAGGCTGAGAAATGTCAACAGTGTTTCCAAAAGGCCGTGATGAGGCCATCAAACATCTTGTTTTGTCCAAAAACCCAACGATTTTCATTTTAATGTCATAACGGAGGAAAGAAACCGTAAAATATTTACATTCAAGCAGTTAGAACTTTTACTTTTCTTTCTAAAATAACTATTAAATGATCATCAAAATAAAACAACTAATCACTGCAGCTCTACAGGGAACCAGGGAGAGATTCCAACCCCGCTGGACTAAAGCTCAGATTTCATGGCACTCCATCAACAGTTTCCCGTAAAACCCAAACCTCAACCTCATGAGTCATCCTCTAGCACCCTAACAACATGCGGCGGCCATCCATCCAGAAGCTATTGAGAAACTTGGGTCTGGTGAAAAGTAGTACCAGTGGAACCGGCGCGCTCAGGTGACGTGAAGGTCCCCCGCATGCAGGAGCTTGTGTTACGCATCCGCACCGTTATAGCTCCAAATCCGTGGAATATCAACGATGTCAGGTTCCACGGTTTCAGTGTATATTTGGAGAGGCTGAAAAAGGAGCCGGATCCCAAGCCACTTCAGAGTCGCCGTGTATTAATAGTCGTGGCCGGTGAAGTTGGCATCGCTCACTGAGCATTAAGAGAGGCCGGGGGCCTGATGAAAGAGACTGAAATGTGATTTACATTCAGTGAGCATAGGGGCCATAATGTGAAGGATGGGAAGGCAAGAGGGCAAGGAGGATGAAGATGGATAAGGAGTTTAAGGAGGACAGAGGTTCAGGGGCGATAAAGAGAGATAATCAAAAATGGAAAGCAGGCTCATATTCTAGCAGGTAAATCAGTCTGATGAACAAATGATATTCATGTTTCAGTAATGAACCGCTTCATCCGGCCCCACAATCTCCCATAGCAACACTGTTTTTCTTTTCTTCCCTTTTCTCATTTCGCTCTTTTTCCCACAACCTCCTTTTCCCCCTGGAGACCTGCCTGTGTCTGTCAGATTTCAGTCCCAGTTGAGAGCCCCGATAATCACGGAGAGAGGCCGAGAATGCAGAACCAGGCGCTCGGCCAGGAAATCTGTGGACGTATGTGAATCTTTTCCTCTGAAAAATCTTGTTGCCTGAGCTACCGCGTCGTTCTGCGACCTTAAGACCGCTCGAAAACCGAGTAGCGATTACTTCCCCTGGCGACGCCAGCTTCTTCCTCTTTTACTTGCCAAGAACACAGTTTGTAAATATTTCTTCTCAGGCCAGAAAGTGACCGTGGAGATTCTCAGTGTGTGACTCGTCTCTATAAATACGGCCTAATTGGACATTTAGCGATGACAATGGAGCCGTTGCAGGTTTCCGTCATTACTCCCACCCCCAGGAGGAATGGATGCACTCGCACAAAATGTTTTATCATTGGGTAATAAAAAATACTCATAAATTAAATCAAGTACCACCAATTTCACATTCAAAAGCTAGCTAGCGGCAAGTGAGCTGGCTAGAAGACCGGCAGCCAGGTTGGTTTACTTCGCCCTGTAGATCTAATATTCATGAAGACCTTCAGCGAAGCCTAGAGACTTCAAGTAGCTCGTAATGATGCCAAGAAAAACTACTGAAGAGGGGTGGATGAGTGCCAGGGAAATGTTTGTGGCTGCAGGAGTCAATACTTTACAAGCTGTTTTAAGAAATCTTATGTATACATTCATCTGCTGGGTTATCAAGGATTCACTAAACATGAAGTTCAGTACTACACGCTACCAGCTGTGGAGACATTGGTAGAGTTTATTTATAAAGCATTCTTAGTTCTATGTATTTTGCTTGTGATTGTGTCTGTGTTTTATTCTATTATAATGTTTTGTATCTGGACTGTGAGACTGAAAACAGTTTGATTGGCGTAAGGTGAATATACATTACACATCATGACTGGGATCATATATTCAGTAACCATAGATTTTGCTTAAAATGTCACAATGTTCTTACATAGGTACGTTATCCTAAGAAAACAGAAAGCTTCAATTGCCATCCTCGTCAGTATTCATACGTTTGTTAATATATATATATTTATCATTCCTAATATCATGAGGTTTTTGCATTAATCTAGCACACCTCCAGGGTGCATTAATGGCCCCTTAATGGGCCTGTGAATTGGGAGTTTTTGCTGCCAGAAGCTTTTTCTAAAAACTCTCTCGTTCTGGGTCAAATGTGTCATTAGCAAATGAATGGGCCCAGTTGGGGAAGCTAAATGGCTCTCCTCTCCTTTAAAAGCCTCCAGTGTGCACGACACTTAACTCTGGAACAAGGTGTGAAGCAACGAACACTGCGGAAAACACTTTGTCTTGTCGGTTGCTGAGTGAGTCAGATATTCATATTTTACTGTTCAGGCCTTGTGGCACCAGAGAGACGCACGACCGAACTAACCAGAACATCCGTGAAAGACTCCAGGCTCCAAACCTCCTCCTCACGCGCCGAGGTGCAGAGGGCGGCCATCTTTAGTGGGAAGATATCAGCGATGAAGAATCTCAAAATAAACAAACGAAAGTCTTCTCGACGGACCCCGGTAGATGTAATTCCCCCGCTTGGCCACCGTGTGACTCAGGCGTGGTTTTATTTCTAACCACGTTGGAAACAAACAGGAACTTGGCTTGGTGACATGGTGAAAAGTTGAAGAAGTGTCCCGCTGCTCCGGGGATACAGCCGGCGGGGCACAGATGGCGTCAACACTTTGTCTGCGACAAAACACTTTGTATTTCCTTTGGATTCAGAGTGATGTCTCACCATTTCGTTGTATTCCATCGACACAACGGATTAACGCCAATCAGCATTTGAAATAAAAGTTTTCTTCTCCTAAACTAACTGGACATGTAGACAGGGGTCGTCATGGCAAACCTGGAAAAGTCATGGAATTAAAAAAAAAAGGTTATTTCCAGGCCTTGAAAAGTCCGTAAAATGTTTTTTTCTCAAAGGTTTTGTAAAAAATCCTTGAAATGTTGTTAGATTTTTATGATCATTTACGTGGTTTGATTACAAGAATAAGCATGTCTATAAATATGTATTATTGTATTAAAACTATTGTCTCATTCATTTGTATCATTTAAGGTTATATTAATTACTCGTGTATACGCAGAGATTTCACACAATGTTTGGTCATGGAAATTTGGTTTAAAGTCCTGGAAGCCCATTGGTCAACACGTGTAAGAACCCCTGAGAATGATGCTCATTGAGTAGCAGCTGCAGACCATGTGCTGTTCTCAAGTCACCGAGCGTTCAGCGTTCCTGCGAGACCTCGACGCGACGCCCGTCACAACACCAACAGTCCAGGGAGAAGATTGAAAAATACATTCCTCCCAGGTTTCTTTTCTCTTCCTCACCTCGCTCTTTCAATTCAACGCTTTTCACAGCAGAATGACAAATAGAGGAGAAAGTGTGTGTTTGCCGAGGCGCCCCGGGGGAGGAGGGCTCTGACAGGGCGCCGCTGAGGGAGGACCCACCACACGGTGCATTATGTACCCACGCAAACACTCAGACACGGGAGGCAACATGTTTTCTTGAAGATACCCTCTCTCTAAGCATTCAGTGAATCGTACATCGCTGCAGGCCGAGTCCGGGCTGCAGCGATGTCGGTCCGTCTGTTCTTCTCTTCCCGCGTTCGCCTCCCGTCTTTTCTCCGTGACCTCGGCTGGTTGTCTGACTTTCAGTTAATTCAAGGCTGGCGTAGGAAGAAAATATGAGATTACTATTACCAAGCAACTGGCAGCTCCCTCTCTTCCCTCGCGCGTACGTTCACACTCGTCTTCTCCTCTTCTAGTGCTTGAAATATTGAAGTGCCTCTATTTAGTCATAACAAGGACAGCGGCTAAAGATGTATAAACCCACACACACACACACAACTAAAATAGTTTGTGTGCTCTTTCTGCAAAAGGCACAAACAAAATCACTGCCGCGGAAAAGAAGCCGATGCCAACGAGTTTAGAGAATGGTGGGGGGGGGGGGGGGTAGAGGACGGGAGAATGGTATGAAAGCAGGGGATGACTTTCAAATGAACAATCGCACAGTCGCACAACGCCAACGAAGCGGAAGTGGCGGGGGGACGGCAGCCAATCGGCCTCGAGGTACACACTCCGGCCCGATGCCGACGCCTCGGGGGTTCTCCTGCTCTTCGTCTGGATCGCGACGAAGACGGTCTGAGGGCAAAGAGACACAAGTGCACACTTCCATGGTGGAACCGTTTAATGCCAGCCCTTCTTCCAGAAGGACAAGGTCATCCTCGTGTCCAGAGGCACGGTGAACTGCGATTACGTCTTTGTGCTGGAGTTCAGATCTTTAACGGTCCGGCTCAGACCCGATCACAAGGCGAGCGGCGAACCTTTAGCTCTGCTAGCGGCGCGGCGCGAGGGATGGGGAGGTCGGTCCGTCGGCCATTTGGGTCCAGACTGAAATATGCAGACTTTGGGGTTTTCTCTGGCGCCACAAGCAGGTCGATGCTTTTACACGTCGAGTGAAATATCCCAACATCTACGGGATGGATTACTGTACACGTTGGTACCAACACCAATCGCTCCCAGAGGACGTATCCTACTCAAGGGGGCTGACTTTTCTAAGTTTGACTTATACATAGTTTTTGGACCAATTGCATACAGCGCTAATGCCATTAGCCATTCCCGTTAGCCTCAGCTGCATTCTGTGTTGGATGCTAATTAGCACATGCTAACAGACTAATCTACACTAACATGATAAACATTGTACTGTGAGCATGCTGACACTGATCCTGTTTCATCACCCCGCTGTCCTCCATGTAGTTCCTGGTTCGTCCTGTCGGGACAAAGCTCACGCCGAACACTCTAGCAACTTCCAAAAACAGATAATCCATCACAATAAACATGGAGCTTGATGCGACCATTTTAGATTTAATTATGCTTGAACGTCTCGCCATCAATCACCCAACATTCAAACTCACAGGAATACTCTTTGTTCCTTTATTTCATATATTGTCCATCCATTGTGTTGGGATGCTGCAAACAGCTGGCTCTCACCTCGGCTCCACGCGGTTCCACGTTTTTAAAAAGCCAATTATATTGCCAAACATTTCAGAATGATGTGGGTAAACGCGAGCTAGGGTTATATGAAAGGAAACGGGCTGAAATGCGTATCAATATATCTTCTCACAATAACCTCCTTCAAGCCGCCGCTCGCCTCACTTGATGAACAAAAGCCCCTCGCTCTGACATTCACACGTTCATGCTCATCGATTTCAGTTCCACCGCGTGAGTGATGGAGGCGTCGCCGCGTCCACCACAAGCTTTCAGTCGGCTTTATTGATAAAGCAATGTACAGCAGGGGAGCAGGAATACAACGTGTGCGTGTATATATATAGCACGCCGACTTATGATCAAAGGTATAACACTTTGTATCTTTAACCATGAAATATAAAAACCTCTAGACCTATGCTGTAGATTTAGTTTTTTTGTGAACACATGTTGTGTTGCTCGCGATGTGGGACTTCCAAGATGTCCGCCGAGGTCTTCTGGCCCGGCGCTCTGAACAATGGCAGCGGGTCAGGCGCGAGTCCGAAGCAACCGGTGGCCTCGGTTTGGCGCGGCGGAGTCCCGCGGGTCGCGTTCGAGATTTAGCCGCTCGTCGGACGGCGTGCCGGCGAAACCCGTTGGGCGGCGTTTCCCAGCCAGAAGCGCCGCCTCCAAAAGCCGAACCGCACATGTGAACACATCGCCGTGTCCTCGCGCCTGGAACGCACAAAGAGCGGTGCGGCGAGGGATCCTCGTGATCGAAGCAGTGAGTCGTGCGTTTCTTGGCGGGTCACTTGGCGGGTCACTTGGCGGGTCACTTGGCGGGTCCAGTGCTCTTCCGGGCACTAAATGGACTGAGGACATGGGGGGAGGGGAGGGGAGGGGAGGGGGAGGGGAGGCATCACTGAATGCATTTGTGAGCAAATTGGCAAGAGAGGTTCAGGAACTGGGGGAGGGGCGGGAAGGAGGAAAGAAAAGCTCGCCATACCGCCGAAGATGGAAAGACTGAGAATACGGATTGAGAAAGAAGAGTAAAGAGATGGAAGAGAACAGGAACAGGGGAGCAATTCAAAAAATAAGATTTTCTTCTGAGGAGTTGAGCTGGGCTCTCCTCCAAAAAGATGTCACACCTGATATCGAACCCGCCGGTCTTTATGGATTTGCGCTGCTGCAGCTTCTCCAGCTTGAAAGCACTCAAAAGCGACATTTCCGAGCTATTTGAGTCCAAAGTCGTGGCAGAGAGGGAGGAGCGGCTCCGAGTGATACGACATGATCAACAGACACCTGACGCCCCGAGGTGTCCTTGAACTGCACACGACTGGAGACGCCGTCTCACTTAAACAGCTCTTTCGATGTCGGCAGTCTTTTTCTTTTGGGAAACAATTAATTCGATTCATTTGGCTGGCCTCCTCCTCCTCCACCTCCTCCTCCTCCTCCTCCTCCTTCTGGGGGGATTAAACAGGCGTGAGCTGTCCAGGTGCTGGGAGGCAGATTGTATTTTCCTCTCGATGTGCCACGCGACCATATTTAAAGGCAGATGTATTCATTGAGTTGTGAGCGGCTTTAAAATGGTTTGAATCCCGTCGGCTCTCTCACCTCTACACATCTGGCGAGCGGCGGGGGGGGGGGGGCTTTACGGCACACAGCTTAAGCACACAGAGGAGCTCGGGTTCCTCCTCGGTTCACCGAAGACTAAATGATCCCTCGGCGATCCGTTGAAATGAAATATGTGATTCAGGAGTCAAGTCCAGGATTGACTTGTATTTCCTCTAAAAAGTCAGCGAGGAACTGAGTTATACCCCCGAGATCCCGGTTAAGAAAGTATCACGTCATGTAGGAAACTGGTACATCCTGACATTATGTCACAAGGGAGGGAGGAAGAACATAACATTTGGACTCATGTCCTGACTAATTGAGAACATTTGAGTGGGCGGAGAGAGGAGGCCGGCTCTCCTCGGAGACCCTCCCACGTAGCACGCCATTAAAACACGACCGGACTCGGCCCCAGCCTCCTGGACCGGTCGATGCTCTGCCGATGTCTCCCCCTAATAGGCGTCCCTGGCTCATGGTGGCCCCCCGGGCTAGCGGTGTACAGTTTTCTGTTACCATGGTTTCCCCATCACAGGACCGAAGGGCCTCTTTGTGGGCGTCTGTGACGTGTGAAATGGTCCCAGATGGTCCCAAACGTTGTATATTTTTTATTTTCAACGTTTTCGACACATTTCACAAAGCACTGTCCCTTATTAATAACTCTGTCAGTCTGTAAGAGGTCCTCAGAGACCACCGACGCCACCCCTCCCCCGTTCCTCTGTTCCATAGACGACATGTGGCGGGGGCTCGGAGCTCGGTAGCAGGCGCTGACGGCTGCATGAGACGTCGGGCCGTGACACGGCTGCTGTTCTTCCGGTTTCTGTATTTCATCAAATGGATAGCTGCAGTTTGGTGGGATCGTATCAGAAAACATCCGGTGAACTCAAGACTGGGTCTGTTTAGACGCCGTACCAACAGATCGCAAAGGATCCACGGATTAGAAGACAATCCTTGCTTATCCGTGATAATATTATTATTAATATTGTTATTATTATTATTTGAGCTCATTATATCTCTTTATTGAAATGTAATAATCTCAGATTAGGCACAATTGCACAATTGCAATGAGTCACGGCTGTTTGGGGAGTTTTAGTCGTCACGTATTTTGTTGGCGTGCCCCAGGGTTCCTTCCTGGGTCCCCTTTTGTTTTGTGATATGCTTCCTCTAAGACAACCAAAGAGAGATACGTGTTCCAATCCCTTTTAATGGCTGTTATTCAATGGCATCCACGTCTGTAACCGAATGAACTCAAGCCACCACTAACTCACTAACCCTCTCTCACACTTTCCCACCATCCACATCGTGCACTTAATCATCCCCAGAGCCAGCAACAAAATGCTACGTTTAAACCAGCGTTAAAACACCGGGCGCTGGGACAGTGAGCTCACTGATTTGAGCTTCATTTAATGTGAATTCAACTTCAGAGAGGGAGAGAGTGAGAGAGAGAGGGAGAGAGAGAGAGAGGAAAAGATTATGCTTGCCTCCCTGTTTTGGAAAGTATGCAAATTACCGTGCATGTCTGTCGGGGATTTTGCTAAATGGGATTTTTGAGTATGTTTTGTCCTCTGGTGCATTTCTGAAATTATGGTTGACACCTTCCCCAAAGAGAGAGAGACACAACTAGACATATATGTGTGTGTGTTTGTGTGTGTGTGTGTGTGTGTGTGTGTGTGTGCACCCGCACCAAGTGGTTATGCAGAGTCTGTTCACACTCCACGGTGATCTCAAAGCCGCTGTCGGGAAAAACGCTGCTGGGAATACAAATCAAAGACTCACACACACACACACACACACACACACACACACAGGTGTGTGTTTGTTCCCCACACGCATCATTTGCAAGTGAATCTTCGTGTTGCTCATGCTGACAAAATGCTTCCCGGGGAACAACACGCCTGTGCGTACCAAGGACACGGCGCTCGCCGCCGACGTGCCTTTATCAATAGAAACGGATACGGCGAGAGCGGCTCTATTAAAATGTAACCGCCGGCTGTTTGCACTCCACAGCCAATGGCCGCTGCTCAGTGTGTTCAAGGTCGACCCCCTTTGCACTTACACACGTGTGTTGTGTGTGTTTGTGTCTGTGTGTGTGTGTGTGTGTGTGTGTGTGTGGGGGGGGCAGAGGCTTGGCTGTATTTATTTTCCATACGTCGGTCACAGCCAAGCTGGGTTCGATGACCCTGCAGCGGCATCACCTCTCCAACGCCCCGTTGGGAACAGCACAGGTGTTTTCGCTGATGTCTCTCTCTCTCTCTCTCTCTCTCTCTCTCTCTCTCTCTCGCTCACTCTCTCAACCAGGAAGGGACAGCCGTCCACGCCTCCCCGTCCAAAAGAGTGACGTCCGGCGGTCCCTCACAGGCCGACCCATCCACAGATCCCACCATGGCCGCTCTTAGTGAGTACCTCCTCGTCCGTCCGTTTCTTTACAGAAGGTCTTCAGAAGGCGTTGTGTTATAATGTGTCACGGCATATGGCGGCGGAGGCCCGCGGCGCTGCGATTGCATCGCGGTAGCACTCGTCTGTCAAGCAAACAAGCGCATGGTTAATGCAACGCGGTGTCACATTTGTTCTATGAGATAAACATTTGGCAGAAAGCCGCGTCTGAGAGGCAGATTGTTCATTGTTGGATAACGCCGCCTCCCTGGCAGCTTTTTAATGGCTCGCCAGATACCGAGCTTCCATTACTAAGATAGCTACTTTAAGGTGGCTACCTCCAGTTTGTTTTCCACAGTAGTGTACACACACACACACACACACACACACACACACACAGAAGGTGCAGTCCCTTTGGTCCTCAGAGAGGATCACAATCAGACCAAAGGGAGCGAGCGCCAACACACATTCAGCGTTACTTGTGGATAATTTAAAAAATATGATAAAACAACCTTCAATTCTGGGAAAACTTGTTTTAATCGGTCAAATATAATGCAGAACTTGTCTGAATAAAAATGTGAAAAGCAGCTCTTTGAGACCGTACTTTAGCGTTAAAATTATAAAAATTATAGCATTAGCGTTGCTAAATAATAACTTTATCGTTGCTAAATGCTGGCTTTAGCATTGCTAAATGATAGCTTTAGCATTGCTAAATGATAGCATTTATGTTACTAAATGATAGCTTTAGCATTGCTAAATAATAGCTTTAGCGTTGCTAAATGATATCTTTAGCATTGCTAAATGATAGCATTTATGTTACTAAATGATAGCATTAATGTTGCTAAATGATAGCTTTAGCATTGCTGAATGATAGTTTTAGCATTGATAAATGATAGCATTAATGTTGCTAAATGAAAGCTTTATCATTGCTGAATGATAGCTTTAGCATTGCTGAATGATAGCTTTAGCATTTCTAAATGCTAGCTTTAGCATTGCTAAATGATAGCTTTAGCATTGCTAAATGATAGCTTTAGCATTGCTAAATGATAGCATTTATGTTACTAAATGATAGCTTTAGCATTGCTAAATAATAGCTTTAGCGTTGCTAAATGATATCTTTAGCATTGCTAAATGATAGCATTAATGTTGCTAAATGATAGCTTTAGCATTGCTGAATGATAGCTTTAGCATTGCTGAATGATAGCTTTAGCATTGCTAAATGATAGCATTAATATTGCTAATTGGTAGCATTAGCATTGCTGAATGATAGCTTTAATATTGCTAAATGATAGCATTAATATTGCTAATTGATAGCATTAGCATTGCTGAATGATAGCTTTAGCATTGCTGAATGATAGCTTTAGCATTGCTGAATGATAGCTTTAACGTTGCTGAATAGGCCACCTAAAGTATTCTGTTTGATACGTTTTCTAGCGATAAAGCTCTGAAGCGTTTATGTTTATGTTGGCAACATGAAGTTATCACAACAAGCCAGACGGCAACACGCTGGCTGGATGAAAGTACCGATGTTTGGTGTGCAGTCGGAAAAAGAACAAGAGTTCTTCTTCTTTTTAAAGTACGCAGATACTCGGGTTATACTAAAATAAAATATAGTTTTTGTTTTGTTTGTTTCATAAGGAGGGGGAAGTAAAGAGAGAAACAGGACTGACTCATCTTTGATAAAATAAATATAACCTTGAGATATTCACAATTTTTATTGCGCATTAAACCACTATTCGCTCTGCGAGATCCTCCGGCCCCACGCACGTCCGTCCGTCACGATGCAAATGCAATTTGAAAAGAGAGAGACAACGAGAGCGCTGGTGACTTTAAGAGTCCCGAGTGATGGAGGTGACAGCACTTTAAAGTACACACACACACACACACACACACACACACTCGTAAACTCAGCCACGCATGTTCACACCCGATATATATTCACACACGCAGCCAGAGAGCCTCTCTCTCTCTCTCTCTCACTCTCTCTCTCTCTCTCTCTCTCTACCTGAGGCTTTGCTGTCGCCCCTCTAAGTCCCTAAATCTCCATGCCGGGTCTAAAATTGGATCTTCTCTACAATCTGTCGTCGGGACCGAGCGACGACTTTTGTCTTTGCTGACAAGTTGTCAGCCAACGACGGCGCTCCGTCTGCAGGAGGTCAAACGACTCGGAGCGATGACATAACTCTTTAAAACAGATGCAAAGCTCGCCTCTAAATCTCCACGCTTGTTTACTTGTTTGCTCTCGTATTACGCCGCGCCGCTTTCTGGCACACGCGGTAGCGGGAGTTAAATGGGAATGCTCTTTTTATTGTTGTGTGTATACATTCATATCAGTCTTTGGCGGATTCAACTTGTCGAGACGCACTCCGCCCGAGATAATTCCTTAAAGTGGGTAAATGCTGCCAATTGGGAGATGGATTTGCCAAAAGACGTTTTTATGTGTGTTTTAATTAATCTCCTGGTGATTTTCGTGCCAAATGACGATGTCTTTGTAATCTTATCTCGAGAGAAACAAAGACGTTCTTCCTGTCAGTTGCTGGTGTGATGCCCTTCGAGGCGGTTATGCAACTCACATTAGCACCAAGACGTGATGGATGCTCGGAAATAGAAAATTGACGTTTGGACTATTTTATGCATTAACGAGAGGCTGGTAAGTGGCTCCTGGTGAACCAATAAAAGGACTTTATAGATGTTATTTATGCATGGGAGACTCTGTCAATGGGTGGATGACGGACACGATACGATCTGTTATTAACCATCTTTTTTAATATAATAGTTTTAATGATAATATGAGAGAGGTCTATTTAAAGTTGGAGACTCATCCAATGCACTTTTTTTGTCAAATTCAGTGAATATCTCAATTGCGGTTCACCAGCTTCAATGGAGGTTTTTTAAGTTGAGCTTTAAATGTTTGTTCATACAGATGCAACCTTTCATTTATTTCATCTATTGAAGAGCAAACAGTTTTATGATCACAGTAAAAAACAAATATCAAAGGGTGAACGCCAGGAGATATAAATTGAAGTAGGACATTTCATTAGATAAATACATTTTGGACCTGTTATGTTTTCTTAAATTCAGACCTTTGTATTGAGGCCTGAAACAGTTACAGTGTGTGTGTGTGTGTGTCAAATAAAACCTTAACTTAATATAATCAGAGGTTTTGCTGGTATGACCAGTAATTTATGGTAATCTAATGTTAGCCTTAGCTTTAACTTAGCTTTAGCTTAGCTTTAGCTTAGCTTTAGCTTAGCTTTAGCTTAGCTTAGCTTTAGCTTAGCTTTATTTAGCAAACTTTAGACACTCCACGTTCCTCACCGGTGGACTTGTGTGTTTGTTACATTCATATGACTCAAATGATTGTAAAATCTGTATCAGATCAAATAGCCGTAGTAGAGACATGCAGTTGCTACTTGTGGCCACCGGTGGCCACTGTTCAGCAACAGATACGTAGGAGAAGTCTGACATGTTGTGAATCGTGTGCCTGTGAGGACCTCTGGAGCTCGACACACAGATTGCTCAACCGACCCTCTGAGGGGACGAGTCCTCCTGTGAACGATTGCTATTTGTTTATTTCCCTTATCTTTACTTGTTCTGCTTTAAAGTTTAAATGTCATTTAATTAGCCTTTGTGAACGTTTTAACGACGGAGGCCTCGAAAGGCCGAACGGAGACACTTGGTTTGACACACAGTCCACACAGCCTGGAACTGAATATACGACGGCCTGCATCGCAGGATGAGCTCCATTCTTCCAACGGCTGTTATTGGAAAATAGATTTTGAAGATGAGAAAGCACTTCAAAGATGAAGAGTTGCTTTCCATTAAAACTGAACACAAATTGCATCATAAGTCGCATATTAAAACTTGCTAGCTTAGCATTATTCAAGCTACAAACTCCTTTAATGCAACAATCTCAAACACCAAAGAAGTGAAAAATGGAAATGCCTGGGAAGTTGTAGCATATTGAGATTATGTTCCCACAGAAACACCCCATGACTCATACGCATTGATTAGCACATCCCAGATACCATTTAGACTCATTGTTATATAACATGGAACACCTAATCTCTTTATTGGAAATTTACTCTCACAAATTGAAGATATTAATCACATTCAGCCCTTTTTAAGTTATTTTAGTTGGATGGACCTTGAACTTCAGTTTGGGGATTTCCTGAGGCCGCTTCATTGGGTATTCTAGCGGAGTACGTTTATTTTCCGCGTTAACAACAGGAAATCCATGTGCAATTTCAGTGGGATTATCAGCAGAGTGCAGCCTCTCTATAAACCCGATAGCTGTCGATGAGGAGCGGCGGGCCGCCGAGAACACCTCGCGTTTCACGTACGAGGTCGACCCACAGTCCTGTTCGCAGCACATCGTATGGAGGGAGTGAAGTTAAAGACTCCCGGAGCTGGAGTCTCACTTCTATTGCAAGGTTGGAAAAGAGTGAACATGCAGTCACGGATTTAAAAGTAAAAGAAGAGCGTCATCTTCCTCCCTTCTTCAGAGCAATTACCTGTGCCTCAAGCTGTGAAGGTTTCTTACTCAAGCTTCTTGGGCCTCCGCACAACAGGCGGTGCCCTGAAGGGCCTCACATTGCCTCACATTGCCTCACATTGCCTCACTTTGCCTCACTTTGCCTCACTTTGCCTCACTTTGCCTCACGTTGCCTCACTTTGCCTCACGTTGCCTCACTTTGCCTCACTTTGCCTCACGTTGCCTCACGTTGCCTCACATTGCCTCACATTGCCTCACTTTGCCTCACGTTGCCTCACTTTGCCTCACGTTGCCTCACTTTGCCTCACGTTGCCTCACTTTGCCTCACTTTGCCTCACGTTGCCTCACATTGCCTCACATTGCCTCACTTTGCCTCACGTTGCCTCACTTTGCCTCACTTTGCCTCACTTTGCCTCACGTTGCCTCACATTGCCTCACATTGCCTCACTTTGCCTCACGTTGCCTCACTTTGCCTCACGTTGCCTCACTTTGCCTCACGTTGCCTCACGTTGCCTCACTTTGCCTCACATTGCCTCACATTGCCTCACTTTGCCTCACGTTGCCTCACTTTGCCTCACTTTGCCTCACGTTGCCTCACTTTGCCTCACTTTGCCTCACGTTGCCTCACGTTGCCTCACGTTGCCTCACGTTGCCTCACTTTGCCTCACGTTGCCTCACTTTGCCTCACGTTGCCTCACTTTGCCTCACTTTGCCTCACGTTGCCTCACTTTGACTCACGTTGCCTCACTTTGCTCCGGCCACCTGAGGAGCTTTCTGTGGAAAGAAAAGGTTCAAGGACGTCAGGCTGGAAGGCTTTCAGTGTACCAAATGTTCTTTGGAGGGAGCGAAGGTTTGTCCTCCTTCAACTCGAGGGCCAGCGTGTTCGTCAGGCCTGAACAACCGCAGCTTTTAAATAATGACTCACCATCTCAGAATATGGACTCATAAGGCAGAACAATGGGAAGCGTTCTGCTCAGGAGAATCAACAAACATAAGATTTCATTTCTAGAAAGAATTTCATTTTGTGGCTTAGTTTTGAGATACTTTGTCATTTTGCTCAGATTCTTGTTTTTGTTGCTTCAATTCATTATTTTCGAGAAAGGTGATCATTATGAGGAGATTTAAAGTCGTGGGATACTTCCAGCCCGGATCTCGATGAGAAGATTGATACCAATCTCATGTCTGTAGGAAGCCAGAGCTAGCAGCTGGTTAGCTTAGCTTAGCATAAAGACTGGGAACAGGGGCAAAAAGGTAGCCTAGCTCTCTCCAAATTAAAAAAAATACACATTTGAAGCGCAGTAGTTTAAGTTGTGTTTTTACAAAAAAGTTGACGTCCGTTACTTCCTGTTCAAATCGCCCAAAAGAACGTGACGTAACTTCCTGTAACGGCAACTTCCACGTCTCTTTTCGTGAACAGATTAAACGAACTACGTCTCATGTTGTGAGCCGTTTGAAAAGCCAGACGTTACTTCCGGTCTTTATGCTAAGCTAGGCTAATCCCCTCCTGGCTCGTCCACTAAGACAGGACTATTCTATTCAGAGAATCGGAGCTTCTTGTAAGTTTTGTCAGCAAGTCGTCGGGTATATGCAGCGCAGGTATAATCCCTCTCACTTTCCCAGTGTCTGTCTAATGCCGCGTGAATATGTGTGTGTGTGTGTGTGTGTGCTGCCCATAAAGCAACCAGTGTGACATCCATCTCCACTGTCTCAAATGCCATGATATTTACCGTGCTAACGAGCCGTGATTTCAAATGCCAAATGTCTCTCCGCTGCGAGAAAGAGAAGGATGTCGCGGCGTGGGCCGCCTGCGTCCATAAGGCGACGGTGACATAAGGCTCGGGGCATGCTGGGTACCTCGATACTCGGGGCTAAATAAAGGCCAGCCCACTTCCACCCCCCCCCAGTCACTCCTACGTATTTACGAAGGGGACTTCTAAAATAAAGTCAGCTGTCACTGAGCTGTCGAGCACTCTGCTGGAGCTGGTCTCCACGCCTCGTGTCCGTCTCTGGGATTTTGCTTTCCGCGTTAGCCGAGTTTTACCTTGTACTGGCAATCCGAGGCCTCCGTCTGTCGGATTGGATTGTTGTGTGACGTGCGGAGCCGCCTACACGCTTAAAGAAAGGTAAGTCATCCGTGGTTTTCAGCATCGTCTCTGGGTCCAACTCGAGGAAGAGGTAGGAGACCGATTGGAAATGGTGGATGGCATTTCAGCCGATAATGAACTGGGTCTCGCCGTCCCCACAGGGGGCGGTTTTATATCGGCGCTCCGCAAAGAATGACATAGCAGCGCGGTTTACGGTTTTATCCACCGTCATAAAACATGCACTGTTTCCTTCCCCCCCCATAACCGGCAGCAATCCGATCCCGAATATTGGTAGAGTGTTGCCAATTGGAGACAAAGTGCTTAGACTAGCATGAGGACGCTCCCCGAGGGCGACCCGGCTCCCCTGGGAGGAATAGAGTTATTTTGATGGGTTTGACAGCTCAATTATGGAGCCTGTTTGGCTTTCGTCGGTGGAGAAGAAATCGCCCGCCACCGCAGACATTTCAATTAATGTAACTCGATTTGTCTCCCCTCGCAAAAAACCTCAGCAGCCAAAAGCGGTGGGCAGTAAATACTGAAGGGAAGATTGGGTTGCTCAAGGGTTCTGAGGCGAGGAGAGGCCGCCGCCGCCGTGATCGGGGGGGCGGCCTCCGCCTCACGCAGACCTGTGGGCCTGGACCCAGCCTGAGTCTTTGACCGGTTAAGCTCTGAAATAACTACTTCTCTCTCTCTCTCTCTCTCTCTCCGTCCCCGGACACATGCTCCCCCTGTTTGCGACCCGGCCCTCACACCGGTGCTTTCACCTCCTCTCCACCTCCCGTCTGAGGCCAGAAAAGGGCCGCGGCGGGGAGGTCGGCGGCCCCCCCCCCGGCTCAATATAGCCGCCGAGTCATTGCCCCCCCCCCCCCCCCCCCCAGAGTGTGGAGGAAGCTGTTCACCAGGCTGTCCATGAGAAGCAGACATTCATGAACTATTTCCTGTTATCAATAAACAGATTTCATTATATTGCGATATATAAGCAACGAGGAAGTTATTATTAATGCTAATTAAACATCCGTTGGCGCCGGAGCTCGTTAGAGGCGGCGCAGCGAGAAGACGGGGACGCTCAAGTCAAGACAATATCCTCGTTAGACATTCAACCTCGCCTTTACTTTGTTTCCTTTCCGTTCCAACCCCCCCCCCCCCCTCCCCCGCCTTCCACGCACTTCCACTCCACGGATCAGGGGAACATGACGCTGCAGCTTTATAAGCCTGTTTATAAAAAGGTTGGGTTAACCCCCCCCCCCCCCCCCATCCCCTGGTTACCTCAACTCTAAACTATGAGCGGTGCATACGGCGTTCCCAGAGATATCCGCTGTCGTCATGTGGCCTCCGAGCGTGACGTGGAGGCGTGTCCCGGGTGACGGACAGGAGCGTTGTTCCCCCGACTCCGTCACGGCGCCGGAGTCGGGGCGCCGCGTCAGCCTCATGCGCCGCGGCTCTGACCCATATTTATAGGACGGTGCTCCGGTGTATTTTCGGACGCGGCCCGACGGGGTTATCGGTTACACTGACGTAGCACAGTCAGTCGCGCCCGAATTAAGGTCTCAACATCATCATCATCATCATCATCATCATCATCATCATCATCATCATCATCATCATCATCATCATCATCATCGTCATCATCATCATCATCATCATCATCATCATCATCATCATCGTCATCATCATCATCATCATCATCATCATCGTCATCATCATCATCATCATCATCATCATCATCATCATCATCATCATCATCGTCATCATCCGTGCCTTGTTAGAACATCAGGAGCTTGAGGCCCCCCCCCCCCGAGGAGTAGCGGTCTGACGATACACGCCGTCCGTTGATATAATCCACGCGTGTAAATGGGTATCCAGACATGGTCCTGGAACTGAAAGAAGGTCCAGAGAGAATCGTGGCTGCGTCACCGTCGGCCATGTTTTACCCCTTACAACGCGGAACTCTTGGAGGTCGAAGTTGAATATTTTTTTTTACGTGGGTTAAATTCCGACCTCTGCGTCGTCTGGAAGGTACGACTTGTTTTCAGATGGTAAACAAGCGAACACGATGTCCCCTCAGGAGCGTCCTCGTGCTCCCCCCCCCCCCCCCCCCCCCCGGGCGCCTCTTTCTGTCCTCTGCGCTCGTGCCGGTGACTCACGGCGATATTTTGTTATCGCGACAACATTTCATTGAATAAATAGCGATTCAAGAAGGGCAACCGATGTAATAAGTATCACCTCTCTCTCTCTCCCTCTCTCCCTCTCTCTCTCCCTCTCTCCCTCTCCTCTCTCTCCCTCCCTCTCCCTCTCTCCACTCTCTCCCTCTCCCTCCCTCTCCCTCTCTCTCTCTCCCTCTCCCTCCCCCTCTCTCTCTCCCTCTCTCTCTCTCTCCCTCTCCCTCCTCTCTCTCTCTCTCCCCTCCCCCTCTCTCTCTCTCTCTCTCTCTCTCTCTCTCTCTCTCCTCTCTCTCTCCCGTCTCCCAAGGTGCATTTTGTCAAAAAAGCCTCCGACCACTAAACTAAATCTTGTTCCCAGAACATCAGCTGGAGGTTTAAAATTCTGCTGCAGAGAAAATGATTTCTTCCGATCTCCTTTTGGATTTGACTTTCGGTTCCTGTGACTCTCGTCTTCTGCTTATCATCCTCATGGCTCACGGGTATTCTATATAGTATTTCGGAGCAATCCACCTGATGGAAGAAAAAAAAAACATGATTTTTCAAAAGCAAAGTAGAAATAGTTCAAACTAGTTCAAATAGTTCAAGCCGTAACATGAACATCATAATTGGGGAGGGACACATTGTTTCTTTTGCGATCAAATGCTTTGATTTAGCCTAATGGACAGGATGGCGGAACACCGAGACATGGCGCCCTTTCAAATGACAAACAATACGCTGAGAGAAGAAGGAGTCGCTCAGAAACATAGAGGAGAGGAAAGATGGGGGGGGGGCATAAATATACACACAACAGAAGAGAGAGACACATTATTTAAAAAAGGAAGCGTGATTGGGAACAGAAAATGTGGAAAATGGGGAGCGCATGTTTTTTTGGTCGATGCCACATGAAGGGAGGACGAGGAGGAGAGGGGGGTCAGAGCGGCGCTGAGCGAGGCGTTCGCCATCCAGAGAAGCAGCCGCCGTCAAACCTTCAGAAGTGGAACTCGCGCCGAACCTCCACTCATGCTCCTGTGTGCATGCGGAGGATGCGTCCATCTAGAGTGTGAATACAGCCAACGAGGCAGGAGGCTTTTCAAAAAGAAACGTCTGAAGGTTACGGCGAGAGCAAACGAGGAGAGAGAATCATTTCTATTTAGGGTCCGCTCTCCTCCCCCGGCTGAACGGAGCAGCCCCGAGGTCCGATGGAGCGCCACGCGGCCTAATGGCGCTTTGTAGCACACAGGGGTCAGACGTAAGAGCAGTGGCCTTCTCTAATTGGCTATCTGCGAGGATGTGCAGTAGAAACATCCGCAGTAGAACTTTCCATGTTCTAGACGCCGGCTGCTTGGAGAGATGTGCTTACTTCCCGTTTGACTCCTTTCCTTTGGTCCCTCCGCAGCGGGACGCCCGGAGGACAGCGCCGAGGACCAGGAGGGCGAGCCGGTGTCGGTGAAAGAGCGGCGGGCGATGTATCAGGCCGCCGTGTCCAAGAAGGAAGGAGGCGGCTACTCCTCCTCCTCCTCCGCGGTAAGACGGCGAGACGACCGCGAGGCGTGTCGGGATGTCACCGATACGTCCCCACACAACACCTCCTGGTCAGGTCCTCACGGGTCAGCGAGTTCAAGTCCGTGTGTGTGTGTGTGTAGCTCTTCTTGCCTGTATGTTACCAGTGCATACATACCGGTCAGGGCTGAGCATTTGATTCTTCTCAAAGTAGAAGTGTGATGTCACTGAACGCCGTCTCGCTCCTAGGCTGCTGAGGACATCGGGTTACCGGGGCAACGGGGCAACGGGGCAACGGGGCAACGGGCAACGGGGCAGCTGGCGGGATGGAAGCAGTATTTGTCAAAGTGACATGTGGCTCAGAGCTGGATGGGAAATCCAATCCTCCAGGGCGAGTCATGTAACAGTCATTTCACAGAGGGCTGCTCTCTCAGACGGCTATGACATCCCTCATTTCACACAAAACAGTTACACAATTTTACTCAATTCAAGACAATTTAAGACCATTTTCTCCAAATATGCCATTTGAAGTGGGATAACGTAACAGCGTAAGGACCCTGAGCATCAGAACGGTGTGCAGTTCAGGCTCCTTGTCATTTCCTCTGTTCCCTCTGGGTATAAAGAAGGAAAATTCACACAAAAATAACAGATGCATCCGTAGTAAAGCTTCCCGATGTCGTTCCTCAGGCTTTCCAACCCAAACATTCACATTTTGTAGAACTCCTGACACGTTCTTACCACTTTCCTGAATGATGATACGTATACATGTGCATAAACAGAACATGAAGATCCTCACACAGTGTGGATACGTAGATGGAGCTCTGGAGGAGCAGACGGGAGAACCGGGACGGTAGAAATAACCAAAATATTGATTCTTTCAGGCGTCTAAACAATATGCGTTCCCCTCGCTCCGTGCATCAGCGTTATCTCGCCGACGCAGCTCTTTTTGGACGTGGAGCTGAGGCTGTTATCTCGCTCTCTTCAAAAGCCACCAGACTTAATTAAAAGAAGCATAATAAAGGAAACTATAACAAACATATTCACGTCTTTTCAACACTAAATGTAAAATGTGATTTTATTTTGTGTCATAATGGGGAAATGTTGACGATGCTCAGGCCTAACCGGTATGTATGCACTGGGAACATCCAGGCAAGGAGAGCCACACGCACACACACACACACACACACACACACACACACACACACACACACGCACACACACACACAAACACACAGACACACACAGGCTTGAACTTGCAGTCCTGTGAGGACTTGACTCAGAGGTGTCGGGTGGGGACACAACTTACAAAATTGAATAATAGCATCCTTCACACACACATACACACAGACACACACACACACACACACACACGTCTTATTAAAGAAAGCATCAATCACCATGATGGTGTCGTTTTACCTGCATCTGAAGAGAGAAAAGAAGAATTCAGCGGGCCTTCACACTTAAATGAAAGACAAGACCCCGTCTGAGCCGTCGTTCTTCTGGCCAAGAACAGAACGGCGTCGGCGGCTCTTTGGTTCTTTGCGGAGCCGATGATGTAACTGTGAGTAGTTAGTCGCGGCAGCGTGTCAGCTCAGGCTCTCGAGCAAAGCCCCACCTGCTCTCCTCTGAGCTCTCCAGCCACCGTGCAGCGTGCATGGAGGCTCTGAGCACGAAGGAGTACAGGGATGCTGTGAAACGTGTCATGTAATGTGCAGAATGTGGGAGGAGCCACCGTCAGAGGAGAGAGGATACTGTCAGAAAAACAAATCCAAGGCGGGACACTTCAAATCCACTGTGTCCTATCCACTGTGTGATAAATAATCAATGTGGTGCGTTCACCTGCCACCTCCTGGGCTCTTTGAGCAGGACAAGACACAACAGCTCTCTCTGGTCACATGACCTCTATTGTTCTGTCCATCCTGGAGAGGGATGCTCCTCGGTTCTCCCCTGAAGGGTTCTTCCCTTTTTTCCTTGTTGACATGTTTTTTTTCTATTTCTTGGGAAGTTGTTCTATGTGAGGTCAAAGGTCAGGCATGTTGTATGTGTCGTTGTAAAGTCCTTTGGGACAAATGTGTAATTTGTGATAATGGGCTATAGAAAATAAATTCAATTCAATTCAATTCAAAACGAGTGACTCAAATGGAATTAAAGCTAAATCAAAAATGAAAGATTCAGGATTCAAACTTCTAAGAGACTAATAATAGCAATAACTAAACATTGTGCCTAGTGTGTGGCGTAGTTTTACTCTACGAGTGGGATCGGCATAGTAACAAGCCTCTCGAGGCCCAGGGTCACATCCTTTTCACAACTGATGAGGTCTGTTGGAATAAGAAAGAGGGCTTTGCTATCTGCACACGTCAAGTTGCTTTGTTTGGTGCATCATTCGGCTTCAAATAACAACCGCCAGATAAACTCAAAAGCCCTCCATATCTTTTAGTTTATTAAAGCCAACCGCTAAAAATATTACCTACTAACGCTGTGGCAACTGGTAAACCTGAGCTGTGTGTGTGTGTGTGTGTGTGTGCGCGTGCAGCTGTTGTCTGTTGTTGACACGTTTAAAAATAGCAGGACTTCTGATGGACCTATTGAGTAGAGCTAAGTAGGAGGTTAGAATGGATGGTCCACCACCTAGTAGACATCTATTTGTGTCTTGTGTTATGTACTTAACTTCCACCAGTTACACAACAAACACGCTGCTTGAGCCACACTCCTATTAGCTGTAAGTAGAAAACTAAAACAGTTGAGGTCCATTTTGAAAAGGTACCCTCCGTGTTGTAATCATAGACTGTTTGTTTCCTGTGATTGCAGTAGTACTACCCATGTAAAAAGAGAAACTATGTTTCCTGTGGATAAAGACGCTCTTTTAGCATTTCAGGAGCGGCAACATGCTGTCCTGGACACTAGAGGGCGACTCGGAGCGCCATAGTTTGAAGGCTGGTGGGGTATTAGACTGGTGGGGTATTAGACTGGTGGGGTATTAGACTGGTTGGTATTAGACTGGTGGGGTATTAGACTGGTGGGGTATTAGACTGGTGGGGTATTAGACTGGTTGGGTATTCGACTGGTGGGCTATTAGACTGGTGGGCTATTAGACTGGTGGGCTATTAGACTGGTGGGGTATTAGACTGGTGGGGTATTAGACTGGTGGGCTATTAGACTGGTTGGCTATTAGACTGGTGGGCTATTAGACTGGTTGGGTATTAGACTGGTTGGGTATTAGACTGGTTGGGTATCAGACTGGTTGGTATCAGACTGGTGGGGTATTAGACTGGTTCAATATTTTACTGGTTGGGTATTAAATCAGTTTGGTATTTGGAGTAATAATGTGTTGTCACATGAATGTGTGTAAAAAGACCTGCAGTACTCAGCGGTGAATACTGGGTCGTTTCCCAGCTGAACCGGTCTGAACCGGTCTGAAGAAGACTGAGTGTCATTAGAATGAGATGTTGTGTTGATGTTGCATCGACGCAGCTATCGTACCCAGAAGGAGTCAAATATTGATAACATGGTGCCCTGCCATAAAATGTTGCTGACCTCAACTCCTCTGATAATTGCACTGTACCCCTCGTTTGAATTAAAAAGGTGTGTGTGTGTGTTCAACATCAACACACACACACACACATAGAGCAGCAGGCTTCACATATATATTGTTGTTTCCCAGAGGCGATAGGCAGAGACCTATATATAAATGTTTTATTAAGAAAGTCATTGTCAATCCGAAAAGGAGATTATTGCATCAAGTAGTCGGTGAGCATGCTCCCTGTGTCTGGTGGGGAGAGGACCACGTCTTCCATACTGATGAGGAGCAAAGGGTCTCCTCCTCCAGCTTTTATCCTTCTTAGTTTTGAGGAATAATTCCCCCTGTAGCTCATTAAAAAGTATATAAAAGCCTTTTTTTTGCCGCATCAAACTGATCCACTGATGTTTATCCTCTCTGCTGCAGGTTAGATATGAAAAATACATGCACTCAAATTTGGGTGTGTGCCATTTCTGAATTTCCTGCCAGAAATACACACAGAAGATATGTTTAGTTTAGGATGGATTTCTCTTGAGTTCATCCCAGAAAGGCCTCGACCTTCTTCTGTGCATCCCGGTAGTAGTTCAGCTATCCTCGGCCCTTCACACCTTCTGGAGGATTGCAGAGGAACCATTCAAGTCACGTTCAAGAGAACTCGTTCAAGACAACACCGGCGCTGCTGACGCTTCTCAAATATTAGCATAACGGCTCTTACGTTCCTTTTGATATCAGCAGAAACCGGTTCACGCTCAATTAGAGCAGAGCACGGTTCACCTCGAGGTCCACAGTGTGTTTTAATGTATGGATTGATCACCGCGTGTGTTCCTCTCTGCTGGGCAGGTGATGAGTGAGTCCGAGGCCTGTTCGCTGCCCGGAGGCCTGGCCAGCGTGAAGAAGCAGTTCGAGAGCCAGGGGTTCTCCTCGTCCACCTCCCAGTCCAGCGTCGCCCAGTTCCACTACGAGCAGAGATCCGTCCAGGTGAGACCTTTGACCTGGTCGTCAGGCCAGCGAGAAGATTGGCTACTTAGGACGCTATTGACATTGCTAGGGGTATTATTATTAGTCAACATTTTATTTTAGAATATTAGACGCATATTTGGGGTACTTAACACCTCAAAACTCATCAAATGGTGAAAATAGACGTATGATATTGACGTCAAATTTCTTTTGTTTTTTAAATTGCTCCCTAGCGCCCCCTCAAAGTATGAACGCCGACCGTCCTCACACAGAATGTCCGATTGACTTGAAATGGTTCACACATGTCCATTTGGACCTGCTCTTCAAAAAAGCCTTTCAGACCCTTAAGCTCCGCCTACTTAGATTTCCGGCCATTTTGAATTTGGTGAAAAGCACATAATTGGCCAGTTCTCCGACGCGCTGGGCCCCGATTCATACCAAACTTTCTGAAAGAAAACCTTCCGCAATGAGAATGAAGTGATGATAACATCAGTTGTTGAACATGAAACCTCTATATAGAAAATTATTAAAGATGAGCAACGACAACGGATGAAAGCGGCTTTTTAAAAATATGTTTTATTGGTCCGATATAAAGTCCACACAACGTGGAAGACAGAGGGGCCGCTGCCGCTTCGGGTAAAGTGAGACACCTATAACTGCCACTGCATGATCTACATTCTGCTGTGACGCTTTATTGGAGAGAAGTAAAGAAAACGTGGCCGCGAGGCGTTTCTCGTAGGGCACCTTGAACTTTGCTCGATGACATGTGCCACTGCCATCGAGCGCGTGACGGAAATGCCTGAGCGCGTTAGCAGCATCGATGGCGGTGTGGGGGGTAGAGCCACGCCCCCCCCCCCCCCCCCCCCCCCTGCTCATCGCTGATTCATCGAGCACTCGCTGGATTCAGGGTCCTTGCTGAATGCTAAAATGCACAGAGGGGTTGGTGAGGGGAAGTGTCTATTTGATCAAGTTATTGCCTCTGCGCCGCGGTGGCGGAGCGCCTTCCGCCTCAAGTTCCCCTCACAGGTGTAATATCCACGCTCGGGTTTCATTAAACTGGCCGTGCGTCGGGACGGGGGGGAAAGCGTTATTATTCTGACATAAGTGGTTTCAAATAAAGAGCACACTCACCCTCCATGTAGCTTTCACGTAACACAAACAAATATTGTATTTTTATTTCATCTCTCTTCAAATTTGCTTGGATCTCACAGAAGGGAAAATGGCAGAAGTAGATTTATACTGTAAAATCCTGTTTTTTTTGTGGAATTTAAACTGTGTTTTTGTATTCCCAATGTGAAAATATCTAGCCGGCATGCAGCTCGGTGGCGTGTGTGTGTGTGTGTGTCTTTGTGTCACGTATGGTGGATTTGAGGGAGGATTTCACACTCCCATCGCTCTGTGTTTGACAGGAGACGTCAAGCTCCTCCGAGGTGACGGTCAGAAGCAGTGGCAGAGAGGTCGTCCACGACCAACGGGAGGTAAACATCGGATGACTCCGTTTAACCTGCAGAGAAACGACTCGTGGAGAAACAGACTGGGCTGCACCGACGAGGTGGAACTCCTCCAGGGTTTAGCGAAATGAAAATGAGTGAATCCAGATGGAAACAAACAAGGAGCTGCGTGGCTAATCTCCTCTCAGTAAACACAACTCACCGGCGCGACAGTGTTCACCGGAGACACTAAGTCACGGTAGCTTCAGCAGCTGCCGTGGAAAACAGCAACAGAACACGTTGACGTCCCATAAAGCCTTCAATCAACGATTAAATACCCGCTCTTCTTTTGTTTATTATCCACGCCCGTGGTTCTCAACCTTTTTTTCAAGTACCCCCTGAACGGCGTGAAGCATTTTGGGTTGAAAAAAATAAGCGGAATACACAGCGCTGTGTTATCGGCGTCGGATTTAATATGGGATACATGCAATTCCAGTTATTAACTTACACTTCTTTCGCATTGAATATTTATTAAATAACTATTTTGAAAGGATTTTAGAGAACCATTTGAGAGCCATTGGTCTACACCAACCACTTACCTGAATGATTATGAGCAACCACGGAAGTCCCCGGCTAACGAAACACCCGCTGCGTTGAGACCTTTCTCAATTCTGAGCAACGAGCACATTTCTTTACATTTTGAGTCACAACGTTCTGTTGCCGATATGCAAACAAATGTTTTTAAAGACATCGGCTGTGAGAAAAACTCGCTGGCTGGAAGTAAAAAACAAACAGACAACGGCAGAGTAGGAGAATAAACTTGTTCACGCGCAGGAAACAGAGCCGATTCATGGCTGAGGGGAAATTCTGCAGCAGCATCATACAACTCAAGGAACTGTATTATTTTAGCTGGATGCATTTCAAAAGTTACACTTTCTCAAGAGTTAGTTTGAAGTATAATTTAGGTTTAGAGTCAGATCTGAAGTGACATTTAAATTCAATCTTTCTTCATATTTTTGTTCTTTAATTTAAAATCATTGTTGCTTGCAACCCTCAAAGTTGGTCGAATTAAATCTAGATTAGATATACACAGAATGTCCCTCCAGCAAAGTGTGTTTCACTCCAGTAAAGCCACAGTGCATTTGTGGAGAATTATTATTATGGAAAATATCATAATATCACATTTAGCAACGTTGATAGCTGTGAACACAAGTTTATGGCTATTCGACATTACAAAATAAATCAAACATTCGGGTGCTAGAGGCATATATACATATATACATATATATATATATATATATATATATATATATATATATATATATATATATATATATATATATATATAATTGTGTCCTGAATAATTTGGTTGTAATTGAGTTTTTTATTGATTTAGTTTCTGGTATTTTATTTTATTCGTATCACTTATTTACTTTTAGATTCTGTTGCCTTCAACACATTTACAGTACACTGATTGTTCCTTTTTGGGAGTGAATTCAATTACTTTAATAACTATTTTATTTTATTTCAAAATTATTTTATTTTAATACGCATGTACTAATTAAAGTCCTCTGTGGCAAATTCATAATTTGTGATATTGGGCTGTATAAAATAAATTGAATTAATTGGTTCCCTGTTGTTATATGTACATATATGTGCTAGGGATCAGGTTTTCTGAAGGGCAAAAGAAAGCACTCAGCATGTGTCGCCATCTCATCCCTGACAGGCTGCTAGTAAAGCTCTTTGATTATTTCTGAACTTTCTGCCCTGCTCGATATATAAAATTAGCCTCATGCTAAGCCTTTAACTCCTCACTGATTAAAAACAGTTGGGGTCTTCAATGCCGTCGCCAGTTTACTGATGATTTATCTTTTCACAGGTGATCCATGATGAACGAGTGCTCCAGAACAATGTGGCTGCCACTTACGGGAACAACTACAACGAAACAGGTTATTGCGCTCATGGATTTCAAGTTGTGATTTGCACGTTTTCATCATTGTGTCCTGTATATTAATGATCGTTCCCACTACAGCTGAATAAGAGATGAGCAATGAAAATGAGTTGGAGGGCAGATGATTCTATTCAGTGCATAGCAGCAAATCTAATCAGGGCAAAGTTAGGAAGGTAAAATATTGGATAGTGGAAATTGGGCAATCACAGCTGCACGGTTTCAGAAAATGAAAACTACTCAGGTTTTTAATGAAATGATTTATTTCTCTTTCCAATCCCCCTGAGCTCTCTCCCTGCGAATGACTTAATGAGGCAGCCTTCTTCTTCTGTCTAATTCAGTTATGCTCATTGGAGGAGAGGACCTACCAAAGGTTTCCACTCAGTCTTTGAAGCAGCAGTACGAAAAAACGATTGTGGAAGCTGCACCAGTGAAGGAAATTAAGGTAATGATGCCGTCTATTTATCTCAAAGAAGGTAGTTGGGCTTTTTTCATGATATATCAGTATGAAGATGAAGCCACATAAAAAAATGCCCATATCAGTTGATGGAGAATACATTGGATTGGATAAAAGACCTAATGTTATTACACAGCTATGTTTTTTTTCCCAGTGAAAACATATTTTAAAAACTCAAACAAGAACTCCAAATACTGTCTGCAGTTAAAGTGACGCTCAAACCAGTAATTGCAAACATACATAACTGAATATGTCTGGTTTTAACGGACTGGAGGTGTGTCTGTATTTGTTTTCATCGAAATAAGGTACATTATTTGGTGCTTTTAGACATATATTTTATTTTGAAAGTTGATGCTTCATTTCCTAAATCAATCTGTACTTTGAAGCTACCCTTTCCTGTGCTATTTATGACATAAAACCATTTTGAAATTCCTATTTTCAACACCCTCACTGTCCCTCTCTCCTTAACCAAAACCACTTACTTAGGTTGATGTGGATTTTAACCAGTTTCAATGGGCACCAGTGAATAAGTCCTCCAAAGCATCAAGCATGACAAGCTATGACACCTCTTCCACCTTAAAGACGGCCACTCACACGGCCTCATCATCAGCATCTGCCTCCTCATTGGCTTATGAGCTGACGGATCATTTCCCTCCTCCGCCCTCGAACCTGTTACAGGAAACCCCTGATTATGTGTCTTCCCAGCCTCAGGAGCCAGCCTCCCAACATAAGCATGCCCTCACTAAGGAGCAGCACTTTAAAAAAAAGAGTACAGCTGAACTAAAGCGCCTCTACAAGCACATCAATCCAGATGTTCGCAAGAACCTTGAGGAAGACTTCTTGAGTGAGCTCACCGAGGCAGAGAAAAAGGACTTGGAAAGCGAGGAAATGGTGGGAGACGTCCAGCAGGCATGCTATATGTTCGAAAATGACGGCAACGGCTCAAGTAAGTGTTCGAGCCCCGACCGCGAGTACCTGGAATGGGACGAGATCCTCAAAGGCGAAGTGCGGTCTAGGCGTTGGATGTTCGAAAACAAGCCGCTGGATACCATCAAAGACGACAACCTGGATGAAGACGAGGTGGGGAATATCGCCCAGCAGGAAATCATAGCCGGCAAAGATGTCCGACACACAGCTTGGATGTTTGAGACTCAGCCCATTGACGCTCTGGGGACAGAGGCTACCGATTCAACAGAGCAGTCACAAAGAGCGGCCGATCTCGCAAGAGGCGATGTCCGCACCGCCACGTGGCTTTTTGAGACGCAGCCACTGGATTACCTGAATAAGATCTACCAAGAAGACGAGCAGGAGACGGACGTCGACGTCACCGAGAGCATCACCGGCGGGGATGTGAAAACCGCCAGATATCTCTTTGAGACCCAGCATCTGGATTCCATGGGTAAAACGGAAACTATTGAGGAGAGCCACTTCCTGAACCTGAAGTCTGAGCTGGAGGAGTTCAAAGGGGATGTGAAGACAACCACTCGCATGTTTGAAACCCAGCCCATGTGTGTCATCAGGGGGGATTCGGGAGAGATGCTGGAGATCACCACTATCCGCAGGGAGGAGACTGAGAAAGGAGACGTCAAGACATCCCGCTGGATGTTTGAAACCCAGCCTCTGGATATAATTAACAAAGACCCTGCGATGGTGAAGCTGATATGTGGCATATCCATGGAGGACAACATTGAAAGTGGTGTGAACAAAGGTAGGTGGCTTTTTGAGACAAAGACCCTTGACTCCATTAAGGATGAGGAATGGGAAAGTTCCAGGAAGCAAAAGGAAGACGTGATTGGTGCTGATGTTCGGAAGCACTGTCTGGTTTTCGAGACTCAGCCTATGGATACTCTGAAAGACAATGCCAATGCTAGACCTTTGTCTTCAGAGGAGATTGTAGGAGGAGATGTCCAATCAGCCAAGCATCTGTTTGAAACCGTACCCATGGAAGATCTGAAAGAACTGCTCGAAGTGGGAAAACTTCAGAAAATGGTTGCATCTGAAGAAGAAAAGGGTGACGTGAGACATCAAAGGTGGGTATTTGAGAGCCAGCCACTGGAGAATATAAGGGAGGAGAAGAAGGAGATGACAAGAACAGTGAATGTCGACACACTTGACAAAATAGATGTGACCAATTATAAAGAAAGGTTTGAAAGTATGGATTTAAGTAAGTGTGAAGGAACACATAAAATTCAAGTTGAAGGCGTCACAAGTGGATCCGTCAGATCCAACAGAGTTCTTTTTGAATCCACCCCGATGTACGCTATGCAAGACAGCTCTGGCCACTACCACGAGGTGAGGACCGTGAGGCGTGAGGAGATTGTAAAGGGAGACGTGCGAAGCTGCAGATGGATGTTTGAAACCCGTCCGATTGATGAGTTTGATGAAAGTTTAGCGAAGTTTCAGATCATAAAAGGTATATCGAAGCAGGAGGTGGAGTCGGGGGATGTCAAAACAGCAAAGTGGTTGTTTGAAACCCAAGCGCTCGATGCCATTAAATCTAATTTTGAGGATGAGGAACATACAACTAAGGAAGATATTGAAATTGAGAAAGGGGACGTTAAGACTTGCAGGTGGCTATTTGAGACTCAACCAATGGACGCTCTGTATGAAAAGGTGGAAAAGAGCGAGGCTGACATCGAGGAAGTTCAAAAAGGTGACGTCAAAACGTGCACTTGGCTCTTTGAGACCCAGACACTTGACAACATACGTGATCATACAGAGTCTGACACCATTCTGAAAACCTGCACCGTAAAGCAAGACGACGTCCAAGGAAAAGACGTGCGAATGGCCCGCTTCCTTTTCGAAACCGAGAACCTGGAAAATATCACAGGTGAGGATGTTGGTTCTTTCAGGAGGGTTACGGAAATTAACATCCAGTCAGGTGATGTTTCCAGAATGAAATATATCTTTGAGAATCGCTCGTCTGACATTATGACCTCCACCTCTGAGGAAACGATGCATAGGCTGAAGACGCTGCAGGCCAAGGACATCCAAAAGGGAGACGTGGGGAACTGTACCTGGAAGTTTGAGCATAATCCAATTGATGCCATCCGTGACGAATCAGCGGAAGAAAAAGAACGTCGCACTGTGATTGACGTTCAGGGCGGTGACGTTGATAAAGGCCGCTTTATTTTCGAGACTTACTCTCTGGATAAAATTAAAGAGGAGTCCAATGAGACTGATATTACTAACATTACTAGTATCTTTAGAGATGAAGTCGAGAGGGGGGATGTAAAAAATTACACCATGATGTTTGAAACGCAGCCGCTGTACGCCATCTGTGACAAAGAGGGCCATTATCATGAAGTGACTACAGTTACTAAGGAGGAGATTATTAGAGGAGATGTGGTGGGGGCGCGATGGCAGTTCGAGACAAAGCCTCTGGATTCAATTAGAGATTCCGAGGAGGTCTATGTTATCAAAGCTGTCACGGAGGAAGGCATCAACAAAGGAGACGTTAGCACTGCGAGGTGGAGGTTTGAAACGCAACCTCTTGATGAAATTACCGAGGAAATAAAAGAGAGTTTGAAAACAGTTGCAGATATCCAAGGCGGCGACGTGAAGACAAATACGCAGCGATTTGAGACCGACGAGATGTCGCAAAGGTACATCAGAACCGTTAGCGTCAGCGAAATCCAAAAAGGCGACGTCAGATCTGCCACGTGGATGTTTGAAACCCGCACAATTGACGAGATCCGGGGCGAAGGCGCAGAGTACGATGGCATGGAGAGAGTGACAAAAGAGGAAGTAATGAAGGGGGACGTCAAACAGTCTGTGTGGCTCTTTGAGAAGCAGCCCCTCGACAGTATCAAAGAGGACGACGACACAGAGCTTGTGGTCGTAAAGGAGGAAATTCCACAGGCCGATGTGAAGACGACAACATGGCTATTTGAAACCACACCTATCAACGAATTCAACGAGAGTAGCATGACAAAAACACACATCATTGGTAAAAGCATCAAAGACACACTTGAGGAGCTGTACTGTCAGAAGATGGTGGATTCACAAGGTGTTCTCATAGAGGCAGATGAGGTCGGAGATGTCCGCATGGCAAAGTTCAAACTCATGAACCAGGAGGCTCCACAGATCCAAAGAGAAGAGATTATCAGAGGGGATCTGAGCAACATAATGATGAACCTGCTCAACCGCGGAGAGATCACTGAAAGAGGGATAACGATCGACAGGGAGGAGCGGGGCAACATCAACACCACGGTGAAGCAGCTATTCAGCCAGGAACGGGGAATTAATGTGGAGAAAGAGGAAATTGTCCGCGGCGACATTCAGGAGGCTGTAAACAATTTGCTCAGGAAGGAGGGCTCCTCCAAGCGTGGCATTCTCATTCAAGAGGATGAGAAAGGAGACGTGAGGTTGACGATCTACTCACTCTTAAATAAAGAGGAGCGGGCCGGCATGGAAAAAGAGGATATCATTCAAGGGAACGTCAGCAGAACCCTTCATCGACTTCTCTCCAACTCGGGAGGAGAAGACTCTAGAAGGATACGGGTCGGAGACACGGAGAGAGGCAACGTCAGCTTTTACTCCACGTGCATTGAGTCGGGAGCCTTGGATTATCTGAAGCAGCTTCAATACGAACCCGGGGAAGCACAGGAAGAAGTAACAAAGGAGAATATCATCGGCGGTGACGTTCAGGAGACCAAATTCTTGCTGCGGAAGAATCAGCAGCAGATTGGTCGCACGGTGGCAGAAGACGACATACTTCCCGGTGACGTACACAGCAATGTGAAAGTCTTCATGACGGAGCCTGCCGTTACCTACAGAAACCTGGAGAAAAAGGATATCGTCAAAGGTGACCTCAATGCAGCACTGGATTCACTGACTCAAGCTATCAATCAGAAAGTTTTAATAGAGAAAGAGGAGGTGGTGAAAGGAGACATCCCCACGACGTTAAGGTCTCTGGAGGAGGCCCAGCATCAAGCCAAGGGAATGGAAAAGCCTGAGATTGTCAAGGGAGACATCAGAGGAGCTCTCCAGTCCCTGGAGAAATCTGCAACCACGAATACGGAAACGACAGTTGAAGATCTGGTTCCAGGTGATATCAAAGGTACCCTGAAGTCCCTGGAGGAGGCCACGCAAGCTGTGAAAGAGGTTGAAAAAGAGGAGATTCTCAAAGGCGATATCCACACCGCCCTGCAAAGCTTACACGAGGCAACGAGTGAGAAAAGGACTTTCCAGCACCAAGTGAGCGAACAAGGGGACGTCAAAGGCACCATCCAGCTCTTGCTAGAGCCGACGACTTCTTCCAGACTGCGGCGCAGGGGCAGCATCGAAGGAGACGTGAGGACGTCTATAAAATGTCTCTATGAAGGACAGGAAGCAACGCAGGTGGAAAAGGAGGAGGTCGTCAAAGGGGACGTTCAAGGAGCGATAAAGAATCTAATGCAGAGGAAACAATACTCAAATCCGAAACGCGCGCATCCCCCTCAGAAAGCAAAAGTGCCCGTGAAGAATCCATTAACTGTGAAGCAGGCGGAGCAGGAATGCTTGCATGACGCCAAGAGCGAGAGCGAGGCAGTCGATCCAGCCCCCGCTGTGAAAAAGCTCTCTCAGAGCAGTGAGTCACAGAAACACTCGCAGAGGCACAATGAAAGCAAATCAGTGGAAACACAGGTAATAACCCAAGAGGCCCGCTCGGTTACTGTAGCCAAAACAAATAATACCACTGGGGCCTCTCAACAGAAGAGCATGAAAGTGCTGGTCCCACAGAAAGTACAAGCTCCTAAGCCTGTTATGATACAGAAAAAACAAATGACTAATAATGATCAAACAGAGATCAAAGTAGCTGAAGCTTGTGTGACAAAAGAGCTGCGGAACGTATCGCAGACCAATGCCTCAACCAAGCAGGTGTGCGAAACAAAGTCAACCAAACAGGTGCAGACGACAGTGACGGAGAGGACCGTCGTACGGAAGCAGCAGGTGTCGTCGGAGCAGACGTCTCAGAAGCAAATGGAGAATAAGGCGCTCACGCAAAAGCAGTACATTAAAAACACGAAGAGCGATCACCGCAACCTCGACACGAGGGCGAAAGGTGTGATCAAAAAGGCGAAGCCAGAGATTCACTTCCCTCCTCCTCCCTCTTCGCCGCCCCCCCCCTCAGAGTCGGAGCTCTCGCTCCCTCTGCCGCCCTCGCCGGTGCCGGAGGGCCCGGCGTTCCCCCGCCCTCCTATCATGAGGCAGGACAGCGACCTCCCGCCTCCGCCACCTCCGCCTCCCATGGAATGCAACCGCGAGCCGGATTTCTTCCCTCCTCCTCCGCCTCCTCCGCCTCCACCTTCTGCGGGCCAAGATTTTCTCCCACCCCCTCCCTCGCAGCAAGAGCTTTATGCCATGCCTCCCCCCCCTGTGAAGCCGGGCAAACCGATCGGAAAGCCTCTATTCAAAGTGCCCAAGCAACCAGAAGCGCAGAAGCAGCCAGTACAAGTTAAACCCAAATGGCAGAAAAAGCAGCCAACTCCTCCACCACCTCCACCTCCACCTCCACCACCACCACCACCACCACCACCACCCCAGCTCCCTCCCATTCAAGCAGAAACTTTGTCAACGGAGCGTCACGAAAGAACTGAAGTTCAGGAAGTAAAAAAGGAAACTACCCAACAGATTACAACAAGCAAGCAGATTCAGTCAGAGTCGACAGCAGTGTCGACAACTAAAATACCAAGCGTCCCTCATGTGAAACCAATGCAAAAAGAGAGCCCCAAGCCACCGAAGAAAAGCTTTGTCCCTCCTCTGAAACTGCCTCCACCTCCTGAACCAGCGCCAGCGGCAAAGCCCAGGCCTTACGCTCGCAAATTTAAAACCCCGCTCATGCTCGCAGAGGAAAAGTACCGCCTACAAACGGAGAAAGAAGAATCAGAGAGGAGCAATGTCACCACTCCCACTTCTCCACCAATTAAGATGCCCTCCTTTGCTGCAAGTCCTGAGCCTCACGCAGCATTAGGCGTAGAGACAGAAGAGGCCACGGAAGTCACACAAGCAAAGAGAGAAGAAGCTAAGATTGTTTCTAACGAAGTAATATTGCCTGCTAAGAAAATCCCTTCCCAGATCCCTTTGAGCAAACCCTCGATCTCAGTTTGCAATAAGAAATCAGCATTCGGATCTTCAAACGTGTCCGTGGATAAAAAACACGTCGCCGCCGATCACTCAGAAAAGATGGCCTCCGCTGATGTCGTTCACAAGAGTCAAACCGCACACAGGCAGCAGACACAAGCTGTCTCTGTTTCTCAGGCCTCAGTTATTGAAAAGCAGTCGTGCGTGAATGTGGTCACTTCTTCAGTCACGGAGCAGCAGCAGTTGATTAAGAAATCCAGCAGCAGGTCTATCGCTGTCCAGGAAAATGCAAATCTCCAAAGCCAGGCTGCGGTCACATTGAAAGCAGAAGATGTGACGAATAGTAATGCACCGCTGACACAGGAGGGGAAAACGAGTCCCTCTCAACCCACTAAAATTCCAAAGGTAACTCCGAGCTTCAAGGTGAAAACCTTTAAGATGCCAACGGAGAAGAAAGAGGAGAGAAGTGAAATGCATTTACAGCGGGAGAAAAGTAATGTGTTGCAGAGCGGCCAAACAAAAGTGAGTCAGAAGAACAACCAGCTGACGTCGGCAAGAACCGAGGTGAAAAAAGAAGTCAAGGAGAAGAGCAGTCACGTGAGCCCCCCTATAAAGGAAGTTGAAGTGGAGGTTCATCTTAAGAAGGGAGAACGGCTGCAAAAGAATGAGACTGATATAAAGCTGTCGCCATCAGTTACTGTGCTAATACCTAAGGTGGCTAAGATAACATCTGCAGCAAATCATCAAGGACAAAGCCATGTATCTGCCTCCCACAGTCAGCAGAGCGTAAAGGCAGAGCACGTTCACCATCACAAGGAGGAGGGGCTGGTGACTGAGAGTGTGGTACAGCAACGCTTTCACAGACAAGAGGCGGTTCACATGCAGCAACACATAAAGGTGCAGGCGGCGGATGCGAATGCGATGCAGATAAAGGCGGCGGAGTCAAAAGGTGACCCGGAGGGCGCGTCTGTGCAGAGGACGGGCAGAATAGCCCATAAAGACGAGTCTCATTCGGGAGAAATCACAGGTTTGGAGAAATGCGATGTGATGCAGAAGCTGCTCGCTGAAATGAAAGAGCTCGAAGGCACACCGAGCAAAATAGACTCCAACGCTGTCAGGATGATTATAAGCCAACTGCCGGACTGGGCGATGGGCTCGGAAGAGAAACATAATATCAGCGAAATTGCAAAACAGCAGAGTAAGAAAAAGCTGAGAGAGATGATGGTCTACGTGAGAAATAATTGTCATGCAAAGTTCTGTGCTTTTTTGAAAGAGAGCTCGAAGGCCGTGGAAAACGAAGCGCCGCCGACGCCTCCAAAAACAGACAAGAGCGTCTGCAGTGCGGCGAGCGCCAAGATGTCGAAATTCGGTATCGGCTCGTCCAAAAATGAAAGGAAGCTGGTGGAAGAGAAGGTGTCCCTTCAAGAGAGGAAGGTGCATCAGGAGTTGAGGGAAGAGAGGGTGTCCTCCCCTTTAACGAGCATCCGCTCTCCGTCACCCACTTTTATAAGCATCGAGTCGAGGAGGATAGACTCGCCGCTCAGGGTCCCCTCTTCTCCACCGCTCTACAAGTCGGTCGGCACGCCTCCGCCGCCTTCACGCCGGTCGTACACGCCCACGTCTACGTTCAGCAGGGCCACGCCGTCCCCCACCCTGAGTCGCTCCGAGAAGCTGATGAAACTAAGGGACTCCACCTCCAAGCTTTCTCGCGACGCGACCCCTCCGCTCCCCACGACGGTGCCCGAGTGGTTAGCGACCCAAAGGGAGCAACCGTCCCCGAGGAGCGTCAGGGATGTCTCGACGGAGGGACTCGAGCAAGAGGCGGCGGACGTGGCGGAAATGTCGGACTCCATGCCGACGGTGAGGGATAAAAAGTCGTTCTTCGAGGAGGCGCAGAAGTCGGAGGTGAGCCGGATGTACATGCGGAAGGACCCCATCGACATCCCCGAACGTCTGGCGGCTGACTACGAGGAAGGCGCCGAGGCCGTGCCGACGGACCTTCCGAGAGAGGATCTCCCGAAGGTTGATCTCTCGAAGCTGGTGAACAGATTTGAATCTCCGCAACCGAAAGCCTACGCCAGAAGAGAGCCTATCGTCATCGCGGAGCGGCTGGGCAGCGATACGGAGGACGCGGAGGCGGACCCACCGAGAGCCGACGACGTTCCCTCGTTCAACGTGAAAGCCATAGCGGATGTGTTTGAGACGGGAGAACACGGTTCTCAGGCAGCCCGAGACCTCAGAGAACAAATAGAACGACGAGAGCCGGAATCGGCCCGCGGCGAGGCGGCGGCGGCGGGCCACTCGCAAACGACCGTGGTCACCAAGCAATTCTGCGTCGACGATGACTCGGCGAGCGAGGCGCTCCGGGGAAACCCGCCCTCCTACGCCGACGTGGTGAGGGGCGCGGTCCCCACGGTCGACGTGCCCCCCGAGGCCTCCACCACCGAGGAACTGCTGAGGAGCTTCCAGCAGTCCTGGGCCGAGAGCCAAGGGGCTTTCCAGAACCTGGGCTTCAGTGTCACGGAGCAGAGGACCTCGCAGATCGTGACGCACCAGCAGGAAACCGTTGTGACGGGTAAACCGAGCGGCGAGGCATGAGGATACTAAACCAGCGTGGCGGTGTGTTTGACGTGCATCGTGTGTAGAGAACAGAAGCATTAACATCGGTTTGGATTGTGACATGGCGTGAGTTCCTGCTTCCTGCTTCCTGTTCATGTGCCTTCAGTTTTGAATATTCACAGGTTACTCCGTCCTCTTGTATCATGCTGCCGGTGCATGAAGATGGCGACACATCAAACTAATACCTCTCATGTTTGGGTGTGTGGTGCCGAGACGTGCTTGAAATGTCTCAAGCAAGAAGAAAATGAGTTGGAGTTTCACCTTTTATTCTACGTTCATGAAGGAATTACAATACAAAAGTCACTGTTGGATACATGGAATTCATTACATTAATTATGAAAATCATCATGCTTAGAGTGACACTTGTTTTTGTTTGCTGCCACCCATTATAACACAATAAAATTAAAGTTTTTACTTTCATTTTTTTAACATTTCAGGTCACTAACTTACCTTGAAAGAGTTCTGTAATTTGAGTCGTAGTGTAAAGGATTTAAGGCCTTAATAAGTGCTTTATAAAGAGCCAAGAAAAGAAAGCGATGACCCTGTACGTTAACGTTCTTTCTTTATTTCTTTGCAGAAAATTCGAGTTCCAGAGTCCGAGCTGTGTCAGGCGTGTCGCAAGAGGGTGTACCCGATGGAGTCGCTGTTCGCAGACAAACAAAACTTCCATAGGAGCTGCTTTCGCTGTGAGCACTGCAGCGGCAAGCTAAGGTGACATGACATCCCAGAGCCAACGCATTCTCCTCAGGTCATTCTCCTGCAGTCCTTTAACCTCTCGTTGTCTTCCTCCTCCTCCTCCTCCTCTCCAGCCTCGGTAACTACGCCTCTCTCCATGGACGAATGTACTGCAAGCCACACTTCACGCAACTGTTCAAATCCAAAGGAAATTACGACGAGGGATTTGGACAGAAACCACACAAAGAACTCTGGAATAATAAGCACCAGGACAATCCAGCTGAAAAGAACAAGGCCAAGTCGCCATCACCTGAAAAGAAAGTCACCGAGTCACGAATTCCCGCTGCCCAGAGTCCATTAGTGACTCCGGAGGACGACAGGAGAAAACCAGAAGATGAAAGCAAAAAGCTCGCCACTAAGATTTCTGTTGTTTGGCCTCCACAATCAGATTCTCCGAAGAAATCCTTCGCTATGGAGGAGGAGTTAAAGTTGGTTAAACCATCGTGGCCCCCGAAGGAGGGCTCGGCTCAGGAAAGTGAACATCTAAATCACCCCTCGAAGTCGTCATTAGAGGAAACCGATAGCCCCGCGGCGAAAGCACAAAATGGACCTGAGGAAAAGGACGAGATGCGAGAGGGAGCAGAGGATGTGAAAAAGACGGAAAAGACTCCGGCTCAGTCGAGGGCTCCGGGGGTCACTCAGGACGAGGCGAGTGTTACTCACTCTCGAGAAACTACGGAGTCAAACAGTGGCTCCCAGGCCGCGGCACAAGTGGCTTCTGAAATGGACTCTGAAGCGCGGCCCGGACTGGAAGAGAAGGAACAAAGCGGCGGCGGCGGAGGAGGAGGAGGAGGAGTTTGGGAAGACAAGAAAGTACCGCGGGGGACCGACGAGGACGGCGTTGAAAGGATGGAGGAAGTGATAGTGAATGGACATGATGGGCAGACGGAACGTGCAGCGGGTGAGAAGGAAAGGGAGAGTGATAAAGAGAACGCTGACAGCATGGACAATGGGGAGGCGGTAAAGGTCACCTTAATAGACGAGGAGGAGGAGGAGGAGGCGGCGGGACGGGCGCCGAATGCAAACTCCAACAATAACAACAACCACGGCCAGACGCCGCCGGATCGCGACTTCGTGTCTCGAGGGCCGAGCGAGGTCGGGGAAAAGAAGGAAAGTCTGGCGGCGGATCGCGGCGAGGAGGACGGCGTCTTCGCGCTAACGGCGGCGGCGGGGGGTGCCAAATGTGCCGAAGCCACGGGCCGCCGTCCGGAGCCAGATTCCTCCACAGAGGCGAGAGCCGAGGGAGCTCCAACGGCGAGCACCTCCAGCTTCCTCCAGGACATTTTCGCCGGCCTGAGCACCGGCGGCTCCGGCCTTTTTTTGGACTTCGTGACTGAGGCGAGGGACGGAGCGAGCTGGGATCAGGATGAAGAGGAAGAGGAGGCTCTGACCGTCGAGGAGCAGATCAAGAGGAACAGATACTACGACAGCGACGACTCTTGAGCTCCTTTCAGCTCGCGTCACGCCTCACGTCCATGGAGAGATGGCCCGCCCCCTTTGGTGGTTTTTGGTACTGCGCTTAAAGACAACGCTTCAATATCCAGCCCCGTGTGATGGAATGCACCTGGTGTGCAGAGAGCGTCTGTTTCTCCTCGTATGTTTCTTAGTATGCATATCTATATTTTTGATCGCCGACTGATCCAAACAAAGGCTATATTTTCAATTAACTGCATTTATTAAAAACTGTGTTTCTTCCTCTGGATGAATGTGCGCCAGATTTCTTTTTGTGTCTAAATAAAGAGGTTTCCCCCCCCTTTTTTTGTCCTTTATGTCATGTGTTGAAATAAAACTCCAGGAATGCGCGACAATGTGAGTTTTTAATCAGGGAGTGCACAGACCATAATAGTTAGCCGTGTCCCCTTTTGTGTGGCTGGCTCCTTTTGATGAATATGACCTACCTTCAGAAGACCTGTTGAGATCTCTTCGGGGAGAAAAGGCGTATTGATTTTCACTGATGGAGCAGGCCTGCTGTAGCAGTTACAGATTTTTCCATTAGGTGGCCTTTGTCGCCGCTGACAGATTCCAGCCGCTCTTCTTGGTTACAGCGAGAACATGCCGGGGTAATGAGAATATACGGTACTGTTAATTACACCGGCAACAAGAAAAAAAACTACTTTAGAGTCAGACAAGTGATGGCTCTCCGGGTTCAGAGCGGGTCACCATGCCGCCTTGTGCTGACGGGTCATTTAAGTTGGGGGAAGGACGGTTGAAACCCCTCCAGAAATGCAGTTTGGCGTCTTCTTTTTTTTTTTAATTGGTGCTATTTGTCTCCCCCAGTAACGTTTCCAAAAGTAGATGCCATTTTGTATCGCTTTTAATTGTTTTACCCAACTGCCGAACAATTAGAAACCCAGACAACTGTCCACCCAATTAGATGTAGAGGCAGCGATAATAAAAACGGCCCACACAGCTGGCGTAGATACTCAAATCGGTGCTACATTTCGCAATGAAAACTGCAGATGTATCCATGAGCCCTGGTGCTTGACAGAGTGCCACATAAAGGGACCCCCCCCCCACCCGCCCCCAAACGTGTTGTGAGCGGTTATATGATGAAATTTCTCATAGAAAGTTTGTGGATTTTCTTGAGTAATCAGGTCACGACTCCTGAAAAGAGATTTATTGCCATCTGTTGTTTTTTTTAAATGTAATTTTCTTTTATAAACGCTGTGAGCACCACAAGCTGATTGTCATGGTTATATATATATATATATATATATATATATATATATATATATATATATATATATAATATTTTGATGCCAGGTATTTCCCAAACGCTAAGCAACTTTCACTAAATAAATCTAGATTGATAAATAGCACTCCAGATCAGCAGGGTACAAAAATACCTTTAACACAGGATTATATTGTTGTTAGTTTGGTAGTAATTACTTCAACAACATCCAACAAAGTGACTCTTTTAGTTATGACTGATAAATCAAACACATGGTGTGAGGAAATCTGTTCAGTTTAAACGTAAATATAAATATCGTGAATGCAATTTGATATGTCGGGCTGATTCCAAATGGTAAATTAGCTGAATAGATTCATCAAATTGTCATCAATGAATTTGATTGTGATCAACTAATCAATCTACAGACTAATTGTGACTATTTTGACGACGATGGGCTTTCATTTTTTTTTTTTATCTCTCCAATTTAAGATGAGGACCTCAACAAGTCCCCGTGCAGCTAAACCGGGAAGTGGGGTTTATCCCCCCCCCCATATGACGTCACACCACCCAGGCAGAGCCGGTGGTGTGACGTCATATGCGTCAAGTCAATCTCAGTTAATAATCACAGCCGGTCTGATTGGCCGACATCCCGCAACACAGCCGCCTTCTGATTGGACAGCTCCTCTCCTCCGGTCCGCTGCACCCGTTCCCCCCCCTCCTCAGCCTCCCACGAGCGTGCAGCGCGAGACACACGGAGCAGGAGGAGAGGTATCCGCGCGCGCCTTGTGGAGCGGACGTTAAGGCTGGAGAGAGGACCCGTTAGGACACCGGCACCCGGAGGAGGACGACCCCGGCACCCGGAGGAGGACGACCCCGGAACCCGGAGGAGGACGACCCCGGTAGGTGCTCCGACATGCGGAGAGCGCCGGTCAGAGTCCGCGTTGTGGGCGCGTGCTCGGCACTAATTGCTCCTCTCCCGCCTCCGGACGAAGCGGTTAGCCGTCCATGGAAGTGAAGTGAGTTGACGGGCTTTGCTTGCATGCGGTGTCACGTCGCCGCGTGACCCCTCTGTGTGTGGCGGGTCACCGGCCCGGCTCCTCTACTGTCCCGGAGCATGTTTTAGAAAAGAAAGGAGGATCTATGTGCCGGCTGACGGCGGTTAAACTTGCTTTTTCGGCCACCTTTTTCTACTTGGCGTTGTTCGGAGCCGCTCGCGTGCACGTGAGGTGTGAACGCGCGAGCCCGGAATCATTCACGTGCTTAATTTGTCGTTTTTAAGTGCGTGCTACTATTTCAAATGAACTGTCGGCTCATTGGCAGGTGTGTGTGTGTGTGTACGTGCGTGCGTGCGTGAGAGAAAGAGACAGTATACATCCAGATAAGTGCACGAGCGCATCCCATAATGCCGCGCGCTCCGCGAGCAGGATGATTTATCCCGCTGCTAATCCGCGTCACTTAACGGGAACTCGTAACCATCCATCAGCCCGGTGTTCCTCTGCGTAAGCGGGGGATGAGAGAGGCTCTCGCCGGGCTTCATCCCCCCCCTCCCTCCCTCGCAGTGGAGGGGGTCACTGCAGCGTGAACAGCGTGGTCTTAATGAACCCCTCCATTTCTAAAGCTGTAATTCTGACACTTACTTTCGGACCTCAAACGCATCTCCTCCAGGACCCGAGCCTCTCGCCTTGGCCCCGTGTCATGTCGCCTCTTCTGAGGGTCCTTAGCACCGGCTGTCCCCCGGTCCTTCATTCGTCTCATGTAAATGCAGTGGTTTTTATCTCAATTAGGTGTGTGTATATATATATATATATATATATATATATATATTAGGAATCTGAAATCAATTAACTTATTGTTTACAATATATATATATACAAATCAATTAACAACTTCAATATATATTGAGATTTTTTTTATTAAATATACTTTTGTTTTAATATTTCGATATATATATATATATATATATATATATATATATATATATATATATATATATGTATGTATGTAAGGAATAATCAATTTTAAAAACTTTAACTTTAAAAAATATATATATATTTTTTTTAACAATATATATATATATATATATATATATATATATATATATATATATATTCTTTTAAATGAATTGACAACTTTAAAAATTGTTTTTATATTTTTATGTATTTTGTAGAAGAAATAATATGAGTCAAGGGATCTGAAATAAATGTAAACAATATATATTAATATTTTCATATATTTTGCAATATATATTTTAAAGTTGTTAATTGATTTCAGCTTTAACTACTTCATCACGCAATTTTCCTCCCGGCAGACTGTGACTGCCTCGGATTGATGCAGACGGGTCTTGTGAGAAGATGTACCCGAACCGGACCTTATGATATCCGATTATTTACTTATATTGTTCGTTATTCACTTTAAAAGGATGCTCAATGAAACAAAAAGATCTCCCGTCTGGGATTAGTGTCTTCACAAAATGTAAGGCAACCCATGACTATAGGATATCGGGATAATATGGCGATTGCCTTTGGCCTGCATTATCACAGCATGAATCCTCCCATGCCTACTGACGCCTGCAGGTCCCCAAACTTAAATTCTTCACAATTAAACCCTTCTGAATATCATCAAAGCCCATATATTATCTCTATTATCTAGGACTGCTGTGTCGTGTGCATCACATCGTATTACCGTCCTGTGAGAGGAAGCCGGCCCCTGGGCGAGCGTCTCACCGGCTGCTTTCAACTCATTTAAGAGTGTGGGGTTTTCTGGCATCCTGTACGAGTTATTAGGCCAATGAAATTGAGTTCATCGTTTGAGACGAGAAGCACTAAATAATCTGAGAAGAATCCAGAAGAAGCCCTCCGGCAGGACTGGGTTCTCTTAATAACGTCATATTTCTTTGATTGGACCCCCCTCCCCCCCCTCTCCCTCCCCCTCCACGGGGGACTAACTGTATCTGACATTGATGAATGGCATTTGTTAAAAGTGTGACGGTGAAGTGTATTACAAACCAGCTTATTAACTCGTAATTTAAATGCCCTTTTTTTTGGGCTGCTGCTTCCTCGTCAACACCATTTGGAGGCGGAGTCTGTCAGCTTGTGTGCGGATGTATGTATCCCCCCCCCCCCACCGCCGTTGGTTTAATTTCACGTTCGTCCTTCATCATCTGGATTTACTGTCAGTCACGCAAACGTCTTTTTGCATCAACACAGCGGGGGACGAGATACCCGTGTCTTTGCTGAGTAAGGATCGCAGCCGCAATCGTGGATACGTGACGGCAGACGTCATGTGACCACGTGTGACTGACGTCACGGCCGTGTGGCGGCGGAGGCAAAGAAAATGACGACGCCTCCTCGTTCCTTTAACGCGGCGATACCCGATGCCATTCCTGCGTTCTTTCCAGCGTCGCTTCACCGCATTTCTTTCCCAGAATGCAACCAGGTGGCTGCTGTGCTGCTTCAGCGAGAAGCTAAATATACATGGAAGGGAATGGGCTGCGAGCCAAACGCTTCTTCATTAAGACTTTGGAGTGTGCTCAGTGTGTCTGCTTTGCAGTTATCTTCCACTTGCAACGAGTTTTCTCATTTTCAGAAAGGGCTGTTTTAAAAATGGCAAAAACAATAGATTAGCTTGCATAATTAGGAGTTTTAACGAGCTGCGGCAAGAGACGCTTCTCAGATGGCAGCTGTGGATTTCTCCGGCCGTAACGGCGGTACGTTTACTCGGCGAGCCGGAGAAACACCAACAAAATAATCTGTTGGCTGTCCAGCTAATGAGCGCTCTGCACAGCAGCGCCGGGCCGAAGCCGGGGAAGGATCCCGCACGGGGTTTAATTCTGGATTTAGTTCCACATTTGGCAAAACTCTGAGATTTGTTAACCTAAGTTATCTCCGATCATCCATTTCATCCCACACGCTTTGCTGTTAGCACAAAGCAGCAGAGAACAAACGAGGAGCAGCTTCTCGTTCAGCTGGAGGAGCGACAGACTCCAGATCAGCTCTGCTGGCGCCAGATAGTGAGGAAAAGGAAACTTTAATGGTCTGTTGGGTCTGGCGACAGCTGGGGTGCATTCAGAGAAGAAGAAGAAGAAGAAGAAGAAGAAGAAGAACTGCATGACTGTTTAAATCTGCGTGGACGTGACTCACAAAGGACCCGGTTCACGTCGCACACAGTTGTGAGTCGTGTATCGAGGTCAGCAGGAAAAACATAGGAGCGAACTTTTAGAGATCACAATACAGATCGTTCCCCCCAGATGGTTCCCCCAATTTTAACTGACTAAAGCGTGCATGCGTCATGATCGGCAACTGGAGAGCATGAATGCACCACGACCAGCAACAACCACCCCCGGGGGTCTCTGAGGACCACCTGGGGTGGGAGGCGTCCATTCACTCTGATGTCAGGCTCCTATCAAACTGGAACGTGAACTGGCACTGAAGAAATCTTCGATCTCTGAGGAGGAGGAGGAGGAGGAGGAGGGGGGGGGAGGGGGTGCATTACTGCGAATGTCGCCATGTCAACGTTTCAAAAGGAATCTTGCGAGTGGTAAATCGGCAGCTTCAGTACGTAAAGAAGGCCGCCGCTTAAGTCAATGGCAGTACGTGCGATACATAGACGTGAGCTAATGCTAATCCTAACGCTAACGCTAGCTGCAGAGTAGATGTGCGAGCGGCGGCGGCGGCGGCGGCATCGAACGTCAACACGGCGTCCTCTCGGATACGGCGTTCTCATCTTGCTCAATGCCGTTATTGGTAATTAAGTAATTTACAGCACAAAGTCCTTTACGTCCCGCCCCAGGAACGAGGGGGGGGGTGACCCTGACCTTAAACACGGAGAGCATTATTGTTATTAATTCGGCTCTCTTTATGAATAATGAATGACCAATCTAATCCGGGATGAATGGCTCCTGCGTGACACCCCGTCATTTACAATGCATTAGATCCCCGTCTGCCTGGCTGCCCTGTAATCACCGACGGGAGGAGGCTGCGACTCGCGTGGCGGTCGTCTTTGGTGAAGCGTCGAGGCTGCAGGACTCTCAGATTCTTCTCCTCCTCCCGAGGGCGCCCGCCGGCTTCAGCGATGCGCTCTGACCGGCGCCGGTCCTCCAGCGCGGGTCGGCGCCTCTCTCCGGTGCTGCTGTCCATCCGTCCCTGCGGGGAAGCGGTTTTGCTAGAGCTAGACAGCCCCCCCCCCCCTACACACACACACACACACACGTTTGTTGCATCATTCGGTGATCCCGTTGGCCAGAGCTGACGCCGCGTGCGCCCATAGTTCTGCATGTGACTCCCTGTGATCACCCTCCAACCACATGGCACCGCGCCATAAATAAGGCAATTATTTCTCGCTATATTCACTGGATAAGAGCCCAAAAACACAGTTGCCGTGAGAGCAAGGACACTAAATGCCATGTTGTTCATCCATTCTCCCGCTTTTGTTTACCAAGATGGGCGATGATGAGCCGTAATAAGCCGCTATTATCCCCCGAAAAGGCTCAGCTGGCAGATTCCCTCTTTGGCTCTGCGGAAGCATAGCGCGAAAATACCTGAAACGACGGGTCCTCACCGGCGGGGCGTTCCAGGTCGACGCCGCCAGTCACTTGCCGCTGCAGCCGGGCCTGATCAGAACATCCAGGGGATTAAGGGGTCCGATAGTGATTGGTGCCGGTCCTGATGCATGTTGTCCCCCCTGTGCCAGGCTCCGGGTTCACGGCGGTTCAGTTACACGGATGTTGTCCTTCCTCGCAGCCGGTAGCAGGGAGCCGGCGCTCTCTGTCATCTCCTTCGCCGGCTGCGGTTGCATGTTGGCTACCCCCGTCCTCCACGAGGACGGCCTGTGTGTCGGAGAACACACTCGCTCCGCCGTCGTATCTCCGCTGCCGCATGGAAACCGTGTCGCTCTGATTTCGGAGGGTGTGTGAACGCCTCGTGGCTCATGAGATGCACCCAGAAGCATCCGCGTGAAAATCCACGACGCATGAAGAGGGCTTCTCAATTAGAGAGGAGGGGGACTTTTTGGAAGACGTGTCAGAAAGTACCAAATTGTGCCTTTTCCATTTGAACGGAACGTCTAACCCCCCCCCCCCCCCACACACACACACACACACACCACCAACACCCCCTCCCCTTCCTCACTCTAATCCCCTTTCCTGAAGTCAAACATGGTTCCATACAAAGACGAGTGAAAGCCGTGCTGCTTTTGGTTCTTCCTGCTAAATTAATGCGATACCTGGGAGTGCAGCTCGCCGCCGCGGAGGACCGTGTGAACTTTAGATTTTTTTCAGAGACATTTTGTGTCGCTGTCGGCTTAATTCGGCTGGTGATATTAATACCTCGCCGTATGCACGGGTGATTTAAATCGGCATCCCGACGAGCGCACATCCCTCAGTGGACCGGACTCGTGTGACCCCTCGACGCCACCCAGAGCATCCAGAGCAGCATCCAGCTCTGGTTCCTCCAGCATGTTGCACGTGACGCAGGCCTAAAGCGTCTCTATCCTTCGAGACCCCTATGCAGATTTGACATTTGCTTTTCAAAGTCCCTTCAACCGAAATTGATTTTGAGGGCAGGCATATTTAATGTGGAGCACTCTTATCTCCATCTCATCCCAGTTGGTCTTGTTAAGCGCCTCCAGGCGTGGGACCGCCGGGCCCGGGCGACGGAGTTCTGATCTCCATCTCTTCTGGGTACGGCGTGCGTGGGACACTGTGCTAACCGTCGGGAGGCGTGGACCTCTAAGCTCTACGCCGATTACGATTTCAATCGGAACCATCCAGAAAGATACTGTAAAGCAGGGGCGTTCGTAGGATTCAACGAAAGGGGGGGCTACGCCCCAAGGGGAGTGGCATGGGAGGGAATGCAGCGATCTTTTTTGGGGGGGGATGTTGTTGTCTCCAACAGTTCATAGATTGGTTCAATTCAATTCAGTTTATTTGTATAGCCCAGTTTCACAAATTACAAATTTGTCTCAGAGTGCTTTACAATCTGCACACATAGACATCCCTGACCCAAAACCTCACATCGGACCAGGAAAAACTCCCAAATAACCCTTCAGGGGAAAAAAGGGAAGAAACCTTCAGGAGAGCAACAGAGGAGGATCCCTCTCCAGGATGGACAGATGCAATAGATGTAATGTGTACAGAAGGACATATTTAGAGTTAAAATACATTCAAGGAATCTGACAGAGTTTATCAATAGTTCATATTTAGGCATATTCACGATGGAGAGTTTGGAGACCTCCCAAGTGGAGGAGTGGGCGGAGTCCCAGCAGGGCAGTGGCACAGCTGGCGACAGGAACTCACGATCCAACCATCGAAGGTCCATCAGCAGATGGAATCTATGCCGTCTCATAGGGTCCGATGACCCCATGAGGCGTGGAGTCAGAAGGACTCGGGAGAAAGCAGAGTTAGTCATGTGTGATGGAGAGATGAAGATTCATCCATAGGAGAAAGAAAAGAGGAGAGGTGCTCAGTGCACCCTAAACATCCCCAGCAGCTATAAGCCTATACCAGCATATCCAGGGCTGGACCAGGGCAAACCTGATTCAGCCCTGACTATAAGCTCTGTCAAAGAGGAAAGTCTTCAGTCTACTCTTGAATGTGGTTACTGTGTCTGCCTCCCGGACTGAAGGTGGAAGCTGGTTCCATAAAAGAGGAGCTTGATAACTAAAGGCTCTGGCTCCCATTTTACATTTTAAGACTCTCGGACTACAAGTAGCCCGCATTTAGTAGCTCTCTGGAAGCTCTTTAAGATATGATGGAGCATCACCAATTAAGGCTTTGTGTTAAGAAGAATTTTAAAAGTGATTCTTGATTTTACAGGAGCCAGTGCAGAGCAGCTAGTGCAGGAGTAATGTGATCTCTTTCTTAGTTTTAGTGAGAATACGAGCTGCAGCATTCTGGATCAACTGGAGGGACCTAAGAGACTTATTAGTGCAGCCTGATAATAAGGAGTTGCAGTAATCCAGTCTCGAACCAATTTCTCTGCATCTTTTTGAGACAAGATGTGCCTGATTTTTGAAATATTACGTAGATGGAAGAATGCAGTCCTTGAGATTTGCTTTATGTGGGAGTTAAAGGACAAGTCCCGATCAAAGATAACGCCGAGATTCTTTACAGTGGTGTTGGATGCTAGAGTAATGCCATCTACAGAAATCACATCACCAGATAATTGATCTCTGAGGTGCTCAGGGCCGAGTAGAATTACCACGGTTCTGTCTGAGTTTAACATCAAGAAGTTGCGGTCATCCATGTTTTTATGTCACTAAGACATGCTTGAATTTTAGTGAGTTGGTTAGTCTCCTCTGGTTTTATCGATAGATATAGTTGAGTATCATCTGCATAACAATGAAAGTTTATAGAGCGTTTCCTGATAATATTGCCCAAAGGAAGCATGTATAAGGTAAATAGAATTGGTCCAAGCACAGAACCTTGTGGAACTCCATGACTAACGTTGGTGGTCATTGAGGCTTCATCGTTTACAAATACAAACTGAGATCGATCTGATAAATAGGATTTAAACCAACTTAGGGCGGTGCCTGAAATACCAATCGACTGCTCCAGTCTCTGTAATAGGATGTTATGGTCAATGGTGTCGAATGCAGCACTAAGGTCTAACAAGACCAGTACAGAGAAGTCCTTTATCTGCTGCCATTAAGAGGTCATTCGTAATCTTCACAAGTGCTGTCTCTGTGCTGTGGTGTTTTCTAAATCCTGACTGAAACTCTTCAAATAAACTATTCTGATGTAGAAAGTCACACAACTGATTTGCGACCACTTTCTCAAGGATCTTAGAGAGGATATTTCTCCCAAATGAGAGTCTGTAGTTAGCCAAAACCTCTGGATCCAGAGTGGGCTTCTTCAGGAGAGGTTTAATTACAGCTACTTTGAAGGAATGTGGTACGTGGCCTGTTAACAAAGACACATTAATAATATCCAAAGAGAGCTGCCAAAAAACGTCTTTAAGCAGCCTAGTCGGGATAGGGTCCAAGAGACAGGTAGACATGTTAGAAGTAGAAACCATTAAAGATAATTGGTCACGGTTGATGGGAGAAAAGCCATCTAAATATATACCAGGACATACAGGGGTTTCCAAAGCCATTCCACTTGAGGACAGATTGGCACTGGTTAAGGGCAAGAGATTATTAATCTTGTCCTAATAGTTAAAATCTTCTCATTGAAGAAGTTCATAAAGTCATTACTACTGAGGTCTATAGGAATACTGGGCTGAGCTGTGACTCTCTGTCAGCCTGGCTACAGTGCTAAAGAAACCTGGGGTTGTTCTTATTCTTCACTATTACTGATGAGTAATATTCTGCTCTGGCATTGCGGAGGGCCTTCTTATACGTTTTAAGACTATCTCGCCAAACTAAGCGGGATTCTTCCCGATTAGTTGAACGCCAAATGCTTTCAAGCTTTTTTGCTTTAATGTGCGGGTCTGAGGGTTATACCAGAGCAAACCTTCTCTTCCTCACTGTCTTCTTCTTCAGAGGGCTATCGAGTCCAGTGTCATTCTCAGTGAGCCTGTGGCACTATCAACAAGATGATCAATCTGGGACGGACTAAAGTTAGACCAGGAGTCCTCTGTTATATTGAGACATGGTATTGAATCAAGTGCAGAATGAATCGCTTCTTTAAATTTAGCTACAGCACTGTCAGTTAGACATCTGGTGTAGAAACTTTTGACTAGCGGTGTACACTCCGGTAGTATAAACTCAAAAGTTATAAGGCTGTGGTCTGACAGAAGAGGATTCTGTGGGAAGACCTTCAAATGCTCAATGTCAACGCCATATGTAAGAACAAGATCAAGCGTGTGGCCAAAGCTGTGAGTGGGTTTCTGTACTCTCTCCAACAATGAGATGAATGCAGTACCTAGGCAATCATTATCAACATCCACATGAATATTAAAACTCCTACAATAATAACTTTATCAGTTTTAAGAACCAAACTTGATATAAATTCTGAAAATTCTGATATAAACTCTGAATATGGACCGGGTGGCGGTACAGAATCTAAATAGAATCGGCTGTAATGTTTTCCAGGTTGGATGTGAAAGACTAAGAACAAGGCTTTCAAATGAGTCGTAATTTAATTTAGGTTTAGGATTTATTAAAAGGCTCGAGTCAAAGATGGCTGCTTCCACCTCCTCGACCGGTGTCTCGAGGAATGTGAGTATTAACATGACTTGGAGGAGTCGACTCATTTAGGCAGACATATGCTTCATGGCGCAGCCAGGTTTCAGTTAGACAACATAAATCAATGTGATTATCTGTTATTAAATCATTTAGTAACACAGCTTTAGATGACAGAGATCTAATATTTAGGAGACCACATTTAATAGTCCTGTTTTGTTGCACTGCTGAAATAATGGTGTTAACTTGTATAAGGTTATTGTGTACGACTCCTCTTGTGTTTACTTTAGATTTATTTAAGTGTGAAGCCACGCGTGGCACTCACAGTCTTCACAGTCTCTTTACTAGAGTAATGGATGGGTAACTGCTTGACAAGAAGAGCAGAAGGGTGTTAAACTACAACTCTGCTCGGTTCCTGATCTGAACCCGGATTGTCATGGATTAGGTCCGGTGATCAACGTGGTCATATTCGCAGAAATGATCCTCATCAGATCAGGTTTTCCCCAGAAAGTCTTCCAGTTGTCCCCACCGCTGGGCACCACCGACAGCCAGCGGTTGAAAGCGACATACGGCTATATAATTCGTCAGTTTTCAAATTTGGGAGAGGGCCAGAACAACGTCTTGGCATAAGCACACACCGATTCCACATTCATTTTACTGACTTCCGACCGGCATGTATTACAATCTGACTGTACCTCATCCTTAGCCAGCAGCTTCAAACAAGACTCCTATCTTCACGTTCCTGACTATAGAGCTCCCGATAACCAGGGTGTTCTCCTCAGCGGGTGTGTCGCTGAGCAGGGAAAAGCGGTTTGAAGTGGTTGGTGCACAGCAGGCTTCTGTATAGACTTACCACTCTTGCGAACAGTTACCCATCCTCCTGGCTGGCCAGGCGCTGGAAGAGCTAGTAGCTACCTGTGGCTCTAGCATAGCTGGCTGAGTTTCGATGGCGTGAGCCGTGCATCTAACCCACTTAGACCTGCCTCCAACCTAGCAAATAAACTGCACTTGTTGCATGTACCGTTATCATTAAGGAGGCAGGAGATAACTATACATGAGACACACTGAGCAAGACGGAAAGAGAGGAGAGAAGGAAGAGACATGCTGTCAGGAGCAGCTGGGAAATCAGAAAGTCGGGAGACTAATTTCTTTTATTTCCAATAAAACATACACACCAGAACACACGCACATATAGAGCACGTTAGTTTTAAATAAAGCTTCAATGAGAGAAATAATAGTTTTAATTTAATGACATCACAAAATGTTCCCCCTAACACAGGCCTAACGACGCCCCTGATGTGAAGCTCTGTGTAAACCGTCTTCTTTTTAACTGTAATTGTCCTCTACATGTTCAAGAGAAGACTCTGGCTATCAGCTGGAAATTACCCGCAATCAATCGGCAGCATATCGATCGGTGAATCTCTTAATGCAGACGCTCTTGTCGCGGTCGCTCGCTGTAAAGTGCTTTAGAGTTGCACATTTGAAGCTTTTGTGCTACTCGGAGCACAAATCAGTGGCTCACATTTTTAATTCGGGTCCATATCCATAGCTGCAGGGATTCACCGCTCACACCCAGGATCTTTGAGTTCAATATTGATGGTGGTGAAAGCATGAATGACTCGGGTATTACATCTGCAAGTTTAATTTCCAGTAGAGCTGAGATAGCGTTCGTTGATCTTTAGTCTCTTTGCTTCTGTGTTCAGTTAGCTGTGCTACAGCTGCAGCACTAAATACAGCATGGGGGAAATAACATGAATGATGTATGATCTGCATGCATGATGCACTTAGCGTAACGTCCTTCAAGCAACTGTTTTCACTAGGGCCGACAAATTATAGTCAAAACCATAATCATGTTTGTTTTTTTATCAACATTGATTATTTATCACAATTATTCATTCATTTTAAGGACAATTCAATTCAGTTTATTTGTATAGCCCAGTTTCACAAATTACAACATCTTTATATCACGTTTATATGATCAATAACTTCAATTGTTGCGCTACATTCTGGCTAATATACTAACTTCTGCATCAGATTGAAGGAACATATAAATAAAAGCAGGGTAGGACATTTACATATTATTTAAAAAATAAATCGAGGGACACTTTTTAAAACTTGTGAAATAACATTTAACTTTTGTTCCAAAATAATAGATATACTTATTTAGGCGTACAGTATATGAGCAATTCAATTCAGTTCATTTTGTATAGCCCATTATCACAAATTGCAAGAAACCAAAAATTCAGGGAGCAGAAGAAAAAAAAACAACAACATAAATCAGACAATCATATTCAATTATATTCTTATTTCCTTGTGGTTATTTATTGTTACATTTTTTTTATACAACTATAAACAATTATAACTCATTTTGTATTTATTTTTTATAATAAAAAAATATATGTATTGATTTATTTATTGAAATAAAACGCTGTTTAATTACAGAAATTATGCCCTGGTGTGTTTCAGACGCTGAATATAATAGCAGTAACACTTTTTACCAACTAAATCCACAGCTCACTTCCATGTCGTGTTACAGTCCGGCTAACGTCTTCACCTGAAGCAAAATATAAATCAAATATTTCCCCAAAATATGAGGCCAACTAAAAATAAACAAGCCATCACAGAACAACAGAGCCAGTCGCAGCGGGCCCCGTGTCTCTTGTCTAGCGTCTGGTCCACTTTCCTGAAGCCTTCAATGCTCACAGGATTTATTGGACTTGCGTCTGTGGCCAAATGAAATGCATCTGTTGTTGTTATTCTATTCAGTGCGTCTTTGTGAGGAGGACGGATACACAAAAGACTATTCAAGAGTGATTGTGAATAACAGAATCAACGAAGGGAACCACGTCCAACACGACGTGGGTGTCGATCTCAATCTGATGTATTGTGCGTCTCTTTATCCTCTTAGCCATAACGGGCTGCATCGTTTCTGAGGGGCAGTCAGAATAACGTGTCTCACCCAGGAGCAACTTGGGGACATATTTATGAGCCTTTTGTGCAGGTCTGTGTTCACTGGCGATCGCAAGGTTAAAGTCTATTATATATAAAGCGGAAATATCCAGGCGCACAGGAAAGGAGTTCCTGTAATGTTTGTAGCTCTTTCTCATTGAGTCTTTTACTTGCCATGGAACAGATGTAAGGAAGCCTCAGAAGGTCAAATTACTAAAGTAAAGCCGTCTAAATGATAATAATGCAATACATTTTACTCTGCACATATTCTTGATCTTTTCTGTATGGTCACAGTTTCACCACAAAAACTGTTCCCCTATAGATTTTGATCCATTGGTTGAAGTCATTTCATTTGAAAATGCAAAGTAAATGATGTGCGGGTGTACTCTGATGGCAATTAGATATATTTGTGTTTAGGACTATTGCTCGGATGAAGAAATAAAGAACATCTCTAGCAGAAATCCCTTTGGGATCTGGAAAAAAAACAACGGTGTCTCTCCATCTGACCTTTTCAAAGATCTAACGATTCATATAAAAATAGTCTGCGGAGACGAAACCACAGGCAGCCGATCAGTGTTATTACATCAGGTAGATGGCAAAGACCCATATGGCCAGAACTCAGATGACGGATGTACATCGGACCGTGTGCTCTCTTGATTTATTGCAGCATAGTCCGTTTGTTGTTTGACTCTCACAGGGGTAACACACAACTAAATAAACAAGTCCTCCCCTTGAGCACCCACAAAGAGGCAAAACGCATCCGGTATAATCTCTTCCTGAAGCGTGTTTGTTTCGAGGCATCCGGGAAACTTTTATTTATTGTCGTTATATTTGCACCGCGGGCAAACAATTCATCTCTCCAGAATAAGCCTGTGCATTTGCTGGCGTATTGATTTAAATGCAGTGCGCTGCCCTCCATTAGCCGCGGAGTTTTGACTGCACACATGATCTGAAAACGATAAGCGCCTCGTCTGAAGCGGCCGTGCTAAAGATGCTTTCATCGGCTCGGATAACTCCAGGGATGTCTTTCCTTATCTCGGGGAGAGCCATGGAGCAGGGCGTCGGGGATGCACAATGCGTCCCCTCTAATATGTGAACCCCGTGCATTTTTCACCATTGCGGTTGATTACATTCCCCGTTATGGTTTTTTTTTTTTTTTCTTCATATTTAATCAGCTTCAGGCGCTTCGGGTTTTACTCACACGAGAGTGGCCATTAATATTCAGTGAGCCCACATTTCAGACATGCATTTACTCCGCTCGCATTCGCCACCACGCCTTTTCATTTCATGGGAGTAGTTCTTGTAGGAATAATATATTTGCTGCTTAGCATTTTGTGACATATCCGAGACCTATGCGATTTAATGACGCTTCTGTTTACCATTATTAAGCTCCCGATTATTTATCAGGATCATTCATTGATTTTTTTTTTTTTTTAGGGGCGATGTATCCAGTATAATTGCACTTCCACGCTCCAGGAGTGAGACCTCTGGATCTCCTCCGCATCTTCATCCTGAACCTCTCCCAGAGTTTTCAGTTCATGAAAGTCAGCCTTAACGTGGAGACGGTCTGGATCGATATCGGTTGTGCTCGGCCCCCGAAGGCGCCGCCAAACTGGAGGCTTCAAAACGAAGCGTGAGCTCACAGTGTAAAGCCCTGACCGCTCTCCTAAAGAGAGGCCGCCGCCTCTGGAGCTCGCTGTTGGTTCAGAGAGCGCTCCTTACCCCTCCGTACTGCAGTGGATCATGTATCATTCCACTGTGGGAAGTCGACGTCTCTAATCCAGTTTTTTATGGATTATTTCTGTGTTTTCATCCTCTGTAATGAGTCTTAGTTATCCATATCTGTGTCAGTGATACATCTCCAAATAACACTGATTCGATCACACGAGACATCGGCGGTTACCAGGAAAACAGTGGAAGCCGGAATAGTAATGAGATCACGATCACGCCTGAGAGCGGCCCAACAAAGGCACGGCGGTAACGCCGGGAGATCCTGTTCACGCACAACAACAACAACAACAACAACAACAACAACAACAACAACGCAGACTCACGCGGACGGTGATCACACGTCCGCCCGCTCTCGATATTCCGATGATCTTTTCATTCATCCATCGCCGTGAGACTCCCGACGACCGTCGGAGAATCCTCTGTGGGTCGTCACGGAGACGGGGTCTCAATAAGACGCGTTCGCCGGCTGTTCACCGAGAGACGCTCCCCCCTTTCCCAAGCAGCCCGTGTGTAATGAGCCAGAGGATGATGGTCCGCTCTCTGCAGGACCGCCGCCCCCCCGCTGCATCCCAGATGTGTCTGCTGTGCTGTGACGCCTAACGGGGCCGCGGCATCCCCGCAGGTCCAAAGCCGAGCGCGCCGCTTTCACCGGCACTCGGCGCCCGGGACGCGCCGACGCTCCGTCACCGGATAACGACGTGTCGGGCGTCGAGTCGTAACATGTCGTCAGTCGGATTGGATACGCGTATTTATGAGAGAAGAAGACGGAGAGGATCCTCTCGGCCCGTGTTGCCCGCCGGCGGCTTTGGTAAATCTTCGTAAACAAAAACGCGCGGTCCAACCCTTTCGGCGTCGCTCTGTAACGATGCTGAGCAAACACTTTGGGTCAGGATGGAACTGAACCGCTCCTCTTCTGCTGTGACATGGACGGAATAAAGGGCGCCGACAGGTGCGCTGGTGGAGCGCAGCGCCCAGACAGGTGCGCCCGCGACCGCCATCGACTGAACGCACGCCGCAGCGCCGCGGCATCGGGAGTCGGCCGGCCGCTTCCTGCACATCCGTCACCATTAGGAGCTCGGGTCGGCTCCGGCTGTGTAGGGAGCAGGCGGCGGAGATGGTTGGAGCAGATTCAGACCTCCACAATCAACCCCCACCCACCCCCATCACTTTATCAAGCCGTACGATCTATTGAGGGAGATATCCGCAGCAGTTTTCAAATAAAAGCAATAACTCTGCGGCGTGTCCGACCAAGCCGGACCGCCACACCTCCCCGACCCAGTCGTGCATATGGACCTGCCCCCCCCCCCCCCCCCCCCCCCCCTCTTAGGTCTATCATCAGCTGCTCCCCGTCGGTGGCTTATTGCCTTTTCCACCCTCATCCGTCCGCCTGGCTGAAAGGGGCCTCCCAGGAAGAGATTAGCAATCCAATAACTTGTGGAGCGTCCACCTCAGCAGCAGGTGCTCCAGAGGGAACGCTGATGAGAACAGGGCTTCATCACAACCGGCCAGCCGCGCCTCCTCGAGCGAGGAGCGTCTCGGGAGCCTCCGCCTGCAGCCCAGGCAAACTTCTTGTGAAGCCGTAGCAGGTTTCTGTGCTTCTGTTTTCACTCGGAGGATCTGTGTGCAGAGTCTGACATGAATGAACCCAATGATGGAGGCGAGTATTCTGAGCACGGGGAGGAGAATGTCCAGTGTGTGGATTCAAGACGTGGAATGACTGACATGTCGGGGATGGATTTGGATGTTTCGCTAATTACTGATTCATCGCGAACATTACCGGGATAATTAGTTACAATTAGGAAGTGACGGTGACGATTAGACTTAATGTTTTGGCCCATGACAGACAGCCGGCAGGATAATACCGTCTGTATCTCAACAAGGGTCCTCGAGGATATGTTCCCACTGCTAGCCTCACATTCTCTGACTCATTTTGGACCCATAAGGACTCATTTCTAATATGCAAAAAAATCATACCAATGGATTAATAATCTCCTGCTCATTGTTATATTTTTTTTTTATATGTGATATTTTATTTAGGTATTTTTACAGAAATGCAACCTTCAAAAGTAAGAATACATAGTAATAAAATATAAAAAATTAAGTAAAAATGAACCATGCATCTGGCCAAGAAGAGCCATAAGGAAACGCCAAAATAAAAATGTCACGCTCATTGTTACTTTAAGGAACTATTTAATTTTCCTTCTCCTAATTCTGAGCCTGGATTGTGACGCACACAATCCTGTACAGATAGTTCTGTTGTTTTGGTCGAACTAGCTACCTTATTTATTCTTATAAATTCTCTATTTTTCTTTCTCTTATTTCCATTATTTTGCCAGAAGTTGCAATTACACTATGATTAGAGGGAATGATAATGTGCATGACGTGCAGGCAAGAACAATATTACATTTTTAAAAGGGTATTTTTTAAACCCGTAAGAAGCCGATCGTTGATGCTCAGAGTCTGTGCTCGGCGACAGTCACAGGAAAACATGCTCTGGGACCATTATTAACTATTATTATATTAGAAATTGGGGTCCATAACCACGGTGCGATGTTGGTGGTGGCGGCTCGAGGTGCTTTTCATTCGGGACCAGAACATTCCGCTGTAGGTCACATGACGCCCACCAGTGGACCCATTCAAACCAGGACCTCCCCCTCAGACGTCACCGGCGTGGTCGTCGCCTCTCGCGGTCTCTCAGCCCGCGGTCGGTTGTAAGGAGTGTTGACGCGTTGGAAACCCCCCCCGAGGTGTCGCTTCGTTCTGTTGCATAACACATTCAACGCCAAAGCCATTCTACTCTTTTATTTTATTGACTCCTGCTTTATTACGCCATTCACTTCTCTTCCCCTCCAAGTTCGCCTTGTCACTGTGGCTCGTTTATCCTTCGTGGCTCACGCTCGGCTCACCAGTTAACCGTCACCTGTGGTTTTATGGAGCAGTGCAACTCGTTCTACCGTGGCGCCTGGCTCCTCATTATAACGGCCCGTGGGTACGCAGCGCTTGTGGAACTGTCCTTAAAGATGAGCTGAGCGGTGACTCTTGCAATACACAGAAGATAAGTGTATTACAGAGTTTATTTTACGGAGCTCGCCGTCGATAAAGAAGGTTTCTGCCAGCGGAAGATGAATCAAGTATGGAAGGTCAAGAATCATCGAGCCGCTGAAAATGTACACACAAAACACAAATTAGCAGTTATTTATCCACGCAAAAGGTTTTCATGAGCCAGAGTCGTAACATGAAAACAATATCTGCAGCTCTGATATCAACCCTCCTCCAAGAAGACTGCACAAACAAGGGTGTGTGCATTTGATTTTGATGGGTGTCACAAAGAGGACACACCTGATCAATGGCGGGGGGGGGACGCAGTTACATTACATTACATGTCATTTAGCAGACGCTTTTATCCAAAGTGACTTAGTAGCACTCAACAATGAGAAGAAAAGAGGTTTTGAGTAGAATATTGTAAAAAACAAAGCTTTATTTGAAGAACACAGTCCAACAACAACTATCAACACACTGAGACTTTGGGCCCGAGAGGTTCAGAGCAGAAAGAAACATGGGGCTGGGTTTCAGAGGTTACAGAATAAAAGAGTTTCACCTCATATGAAAGAGGTTCAGACAGAACAGAGTCAGCCAGAGGTCACGTGGTACGTCGGGTGTTTGACAGAGGAGCCCCAGTAGCCCTCCTCTCTTTAAAGTTGGCAAACTTCTCCATAACTCTCTGGTTATAACTGCGGCAATATTTGTGCTTCTTCCACTTGTCTGGAGCTCTTTAGATCCTCACCCCGTTGTAGTCCAGAGAGTTTCAGTCCCAGGACTTTGGAGAAATTAACCAGCGCATGACTCACTGAGCTCCGTTAGCAACCTGCTCGCGCAGCTCCGTGGAGCTCTCTGGCTGAGGGACCGTACCGGTCTCTGATTGGCCGAATAGTCCAATCACGTGACATTAGAAACGATGTCATTGGCCAGGGCGCCCCAAGACTCACGTTTCATCCGCCAATGAAAAGCCGTCCTTGCCGAAACGACTGTGAAATGTTTGCTCACTGCCACACACACACACGTCTGGCCGGCGCCCATAAAAGGGGGCGGGGCTTCTCTCAGTGATGATGAGTGGCGATATATTATTTTTGGTCACATTTAACTCAAGTGGTTGTTGACAGGCTGACGGTCTCCCACACACATTTAGTGAGGCAACACAGTATATTTATTTAAATTATTTGATATATAATGTTTTTTGACAGTATATATTAGGGATGCACCGATCTGATCGGCGCCGATCCATATCGGCCGATATTGCCATGATCGGTTTTGATCGGCGTCCTCAAAACGGCCGATCATAACCGATCGATCAGATGACGTCACATCTGCGAGAAATACTATCAGAGACGTTTCAGTCGCCCCGCGCCGCAACTGAGACGGAGCGCCGCCGAAAGGTCCGCGAGTGATCCGCAGCGAGCGGCGCCCCGTCCCCGAGCTGAACCTCTGGGTCAACTCACCGACACTCACATGTCTGACCCTATAGACTGATGTTCACATGTCTGACCCTACAGACTGATGTTCACATGTCTGACCCTATAGACTGATGTTCACATGTCTGACTATAGACTGATGCTCACATGTCTGACTATAGACTGATGTTCACATGTCTGACTATAGACTGATGTTCACATGTCTGACTATAGACTGATGTTCACATGTCTGACCCTATAGACTGATGTTCACATGTCTGACCCTACAGACTGATGTTCACATGTCTGACTATAGACTGATGTTCACATGTCTGACCCTATAGACTGATGTTCACATGTCTGACCCTATAGACTGATGTTCACATGTCTGACTATAGACTGATGTTCACATGTCTGACTATAGACTGATGTTCACATGTCTGACTATAGACTGATGTTCACATGTCTGACCTATAGACTGATGTTCACATGTCTGACCCTACAGACTGATGCTCACATGTCTGACCCTATAGACTGATGTTCACATGTCTGACCCTACAGACTGATCCTCACGGCACACGCGTTCGATCAGGAGCGCGCGAGGGTTTTCATAAGTTACCCGCTAACTTTATGAAAACCCTCATCCGATCTCGAGTTCTGTTAGCGGAAGGATTCACGTGACACAACATCCGGTTTTGCAAAGATAGCGGAAAGAGCCACGTGAAACAACATCCGTTTTTCAAAATAAGATGTCGACAAATCATACACTAACATATACAAGTAAACAATGAACTGATTTTGTATATTAATAGATCGTTTCTGAGATTTAGCTTGAATTATGCTAACATTAAAACATTGTTACTGTACCAAGGAAGAGTTTATAAAAATAAGTCAGACTTTTGTATGTTAAAAAAGTCCTGTATATAGATTTCCCCAAGAGTTCCAGGAAATGCATAATGCAGATCTGTTCCATACATATCTGAAATCAATCCCCTACAATAGCAATCAAACAATTGTAATGTATCAATTTTGCATCAGTTTTCAAAGTAAAAGTCCTAAATGTTTAAAGAAATTTGTAATTTCTTTAATGTTTGAGGTACTTTAGATGTGTATTTCCTCATAGTCCGAGGCAATAATGCTACACAATAAATAGAATGCTTCAATCAACACCGTAATTGGTATTATGGGATCGGCAGATACTATTTCAGTGATCGGTGATCGGTATTATCGGTGATCGGCTGACACTGATTTCAGTGATCGGTGATCGGTGATCGGCCCAAAAAACCTGATCGGTGCATCTCTAGTGTATATTATTTATTTCCATTTTTTTTTTTCATCTCAAAATCTTAAGAGGGACGGCGCCCCTGCACCTAATACACATTCTGGTCACATGACGTCTATTGTTCTGTCCATCCTGGAGAGGGATCCTCCTCTGTTCTCTCCTGAAGGGTTCTTTGGTAGTTTTTCCTGGTCCGAAGTGAGGTCAAAGGTCAAAGGTCAGGGATGTCTGTGTACAGATTGTAAAGCACTCTGAGACAAATTTGTAATTTGTGAAACTGGGGCTATGCAAATAAACTGAATTGAACTGATAGTGTGACTGTGACCCGGCTCCCCCTGGCTCCGTGCTGCAGGGCAGCGAGCGCTCGTGTTCCAGGAGGTCGTGAGACGCCGACCTCTACTTGGCAGTCAGGCCGTCGTCTGGAGAAGAAGAGAACCGATAAGACGGCTCCTCAGGGGTCAACGGGGATTATTTTAAGCACGTAAATATTGAAACGACACTCGTTTTTCAAATGAGACTGGCGGTGAATTGAAGTAGCTTTGTCTCCTCGTCGTCATCTCCACGGCTTTCGCCCCGGCCGCCCTGTCGGCCCGAGAGCTCGTGCAAGAAGCGTTCAAACTAAAGCTTCTACTTTTGAGATCTGTGTGCGGTCGAAATATCTGAGAAGCAGCGAGAAAGGTCGACGGAGCGAGAGACACATTTTTAATTAGAACGGGCACTCGGTAGAGCGCACACCTTCACATATCACAAGATTGAGCATTGAGTTATGAACATGTTGGCATTAGTTGCATGCCAATTGGATATAAATTGACAATTTCCTATGGTAAAAAGAAGATGTTGGCCTTATATGACCTTTACCTTTGACCCGATCACTCCCAACATCTAATCAAATGGTCCCCGGATAATAACCAATCATCCCACGGAATTTCATGTAATTCGGTTTAATACTTTTTGACTTGCACGAGTAACACGCATACAAACAAATGAATAAATAAATTCACGGCGATCAAAACGACCGTCAGCATTTTCAATGCGAAGGTAAAAAGCAAAGAGACGCCGATGAACGCGTCTCTGCTCTGCCGTTGGATGTGCGCCATCTTGATGGGGGATAGGGAACGCTCCGACCGGGGAACAGCGAGGCACAGGTGCAGTGAAGGCTCTTCACTAATTGAGTGACGTAGGGGGGCCCAGGTGTGCAGACGCTAGCCGGGGTTAGCCGCGGTGCCCGGCTAACGCAGAGAGCCCTCCCCTTCCGCTGTTCTCCTGTAATTGCAGTCGGCCTAATCTGTCCCCCGGCGTCCTGCCGGTGGAGGAGAATCCGTCTGGCTGGAGCAGAGATTGCAGCGTGGGCTTGGCATTCAATTGGCCCGCGAGATGAGGAACAAATGAAAACTGAATTACCAGGCTGGGAGATTAATGGAGGGAAATGAAAAGGGACGGATCGGACGGCGCCGGCGTTCGAGGTGTCGGGGGAGCAAAGGCGGATGCCAGCCGTCAGACTTTGGCACCCAGAGGTGCCTCGCGTTCCAGCCGAATGATAGGATGTCATAATAAAATGGGCTGAAGAGTAGCCTGACATTAAATGTGACCGGCGTCTCCTCCTCCTCCATCTGGAAGCAGCTCTTCTGAACAAGGAGAACCCGCCCGACGACAGCTACGTCATCACAACGTGAACCGATATCAGCTGGAGCTCGGAACATGAGAATCACCGGGTTCTCCTTTTTTCTTTTCTTTTCAAACGTCATTTCTTTTCTTATCTACGTCTCAATGAGCTTTATCTTCCGTTAAAGTAAAAATAAATGTACAATGCGGTAAATACGTACATTTCTGTATCATCATTCAGTTTTTTTCGACGTGATTGTAACTTGTAACAGTAAAGTAGAATTTGAACTATTGCACAATTTTGCTCCCACAGTTTGAAAATAGCTAATAATATATATTTTTTTATGTATTTACAAAACGAATCAATAAAAATCGATTATTAAAATATTTGTCACGAATCGATAATGGCATTCGTTATCGTCTGTGAGGGGGCGGGGCTTATCTCCATCAATGTTTTTGAATAAAGGGTTAGAAACTAATGTTATTTTTAATCCAATGAATCTATAAATGAACCAACAGATTAAGCGATTATTAAAATAATCGTTAATTGCAGCCCGAGTATTTACACGTCTATTTATTTATTAACAAGTTTAATTTTATCACATTTTACTTTTTCATGATTTTAGGGATCTAACAATAATTTGCATAGTTGGTGAATGAAAAAAGAAAAACAAGAAAGCACTGCAGTGTGAAGGGACGGAGTGAGTTCAGGGTCTGACCTCTTCCCCACATGACATCTTGACTACATGGGTCGCTCCCACTGTTGCTCGGCAACCGGCGTCTGTGCTTTGCACCCAGCACCCTGAAGTTGGGGTAACGTAGCGTTGAGCTAAAGGAGCTGCGAATCCCCCGGTGGCCTCGGCGCTGTTCGTCTCGATAGCTCTTGATTTGCTAACCTTTTAATTCATACGGCCTTGATTGGCAAAAAAAAAACGTAATTTTATACTCCAAACCGGTGTAAAGCTTGAGTGTGAAATGTAGACGCATTGTGAAACTACTTCATGGGAATCAAAAGTAAATCGGGAAGCATCCGGAGTTATGAGTCGTCATCGGTCCTAATCAGAGATTCCTCTGCGTCTCCCGTTCTCCCGCTCGCCTCCATATTTAATTCAACCGCCACAGGTATGACACTTGAAATATTGCCATATCGACCGTATGCAGGCGTTGTATTTTATTCCAATCAATACGCCCATTGAGAGCTGCGACCGCGAGACGTTGCCTTTCTAAAGGATGCCATTAAACTCCTAAAGGATGCCGTTGGTTGCGACGCCTCCCGCCGCTGCTCTCTTCTAGGCCGCCGTGTCCACATCGCCGACTTGTTATTCTACGCATCAACACTCCTGACAGCCAACGAACCGGCGCTCTCACGGGCGCTCTCCTGCCTCTGGATTATGGATTGGGCCTTTTAATAATCAACGACAGCGCGGTTGTCGCTACAGATTAGCGGCATAATCTCCAGTCTGCTCCATAATACTCTTTACGCTGCGATTCTCCCGAGGGCAATAAAAAGCCCCGGCTTAAGGCGGCTGGAGATGATGTTTGCCGCCATATTGGTTTCCATAGAGCAGTCCCCCCCCCCCCCGCCCCCGCCGGTGTCAGGACTCTTGAAGTTGCATTTTTGGTAGTAGCATGTTGGCATGTTGATCAGACTGATAACGAAACTTGATCCGACAGCCACCGCAAACAAGCTCAAGCAACATGAATGTCTCCCTCCTAATAAGTGATGCCCCCCCCCCCCCATGTGTCGTAATCACTCCCGAGCGACGCCCTCGCCCTCCTCCGTGTTTATTGAGGTGGCATTATTCTCCCGCTGCATGGCTGATTTCCCAGCACCGCCGCTAAATGGAGATTAACGGTTTCCACGGGCGACTAGTGTGGCGCCGTGATTACGAGCGGCGGGCGGCAATCAATGGACGTTTCTTCAGAGAGCGCGGCGTGCCGCCGAGTGGAGGGGGAGCTCTCCGTGCGAGAGGGCTTGTGGCTGGATCGGCAGCCAGGATCTACAGAGCTTCACAGAGACTCGTGGGCTTGTGTTTGGGGCTGGGTGGTGAGAGCCGCGCTGCAGGTCAACGTGGGGATTGTCCACCTGTTCCTCCAGCTCGCTGGCTCCCCACCTTCTTCAGGACGTCCCCCCCACGGCTGGAGTACCTCTTCCACTTCCTCATCAGCCACGCCGCCCAGCAGCTTTGTTTTCCATTCGATCCACTGAACACGTTGACTTTGAAGCGCGGCGGTAACGATGGCCCGTCGCCCTCCAGCCGGACTCCTCCCGCCCCGCTGTGGGCGGCGCCTCCCTGCAGCCGCCTGCTGCTTCGCGACTCAGGACGGGTTCAAGAACCACACCATGAAGAAGAATGGAAACGCTTGGGAACCGCTGCGCTGGCTTTCAGGTGTTGGTGGTTCTTGTCCAGATGGAGCGGTGGATCAGAACCACCGTACCCCTACGAAAGCTTCACGTCACACGCCGAGGAAATACAACCACTGGGGAGCAGAGAGACGCTCATCCCTCTGAGGCCCAGCAAGACACAGAGCCATCGGACCGGGCCTAACGTAGGTACATGAGCTATAAGAGAGAGATAGACAGAACGACAGAACGACAGATAGATAGATAGAACGACAGATAGATAGATAGATAGAACGACAGATAGATAGATAGATAGAACGACAGATAGATAGATAGAACGACAGATGGATAGATAGATGGATAGATATAACGACAGATAGAAGATAGATAGATGGATGGATAGATAAATAGAATGATAGATAGATGGAACGATAGAACAATAGATAGAACCATAGCTGATTTATAGAATGATAGAATGATAGATGGATGGATAGAATGATAGATAGATGGAACCATAGATGATTTATAGAATGATAGACAGACAGATAGATAGATAGATAGATAGATAGATAGATAGATAGATACAAAGATTTGGTTGCAGCTTTAGGTATGAAAAAATGCACGATCCAATAAAATAGCAGAGCAGGATATATTACATTTAAGAACAATGAAATAATAAATAAAATGAATTTATTTAAAAGAAGGCAACGTTTTATATAAAGTGAAAGCGATACAATCCAAAGAAGAAAATGAAGTAGCCTGCTTTTTGTGAGGTTTTCCATCCGCCATCTTTTAGGGTGAACGGCGCTCCCTCTTGATTCAAGAGGTCTGCTCCCGATTGACAATACTTTCTACGTCTCTAACGTACGACTCAACCGGCGGCTCTCTTCTGCCCTTTCCCCGTCACGACTATCCTTCCGCCTCATGAACTGCCAGCGCGGTCAAATCTTAAACGCGTAGCTGGCATCCGCAAAATGTTCACAACCATCCGACATTCCTGAGTACGCTGCGTGGCGACGGCCTTTGGCTGAAGGGTCTTCATGTGGGCTGCAGAGCGCTGGCGCCTGCCGGTGACCAGTTTGGAGAACAGTGTGTTCTCTGGAACAGGATCGCAGCGTGCATACAAAGTGTGGCTGCCGTTAGGTGTTAGCCAGGCTGGATTCGACGGACACCTTTTTTTTAACGCGCTCCGCCGTGTGTGAATCTTCTGCCAGATGACAGGTGTCATCAATATCGCACCTGCCACAATGTGCGGAGCGGCGGCGGCGGCGTTCCCCCAGCTGGATTTATTTACTCACAGACACTATCAGCCGTAATGATATTTCAGTGTGAGGCTAAATGGCAAAAGACTGCTGTGTGTGTGTGTGTGTGTGTGTGTGTGTGTGTGTGTGTGTGTGTGTGTCAGTGGTTTGATGATTCCAGTCGCACAGGAAGTTTCATTTGTCGCCCGTCTGAACGTCCAGGTAAACTGGCCACACACATGCCGTGACTGAGGAGGGGGGGGGGCAGTTGGTGTTCAGCTGCATTATTGGACTCCGTCCGCTCTTCAGTCCACTGAGGACCCGTGTCTGGTCCAATCAGAGGAAAGTACCCCCGACTTTGCACAATTACAGTTCAAGATCTCTCACCGATGAGAGGCCGGGACCGGGAATAGCCCAATCACGCTGCACATGGGCATCTGAGATGGAACCCATGTTGCGTAGTCTAATGAAACCCAAGTGTCTCAGCCTCACAACTCTCATCCCAATTAGAAACGAGACGCTGTGAAACACACGGGTGGGATATAAGTCCAAAAAAAGAACAGTTGGGTTGAAGTGTAAATCACAGGAGGCCCTTCTTCGCTCGCCCCCCACCTTTCTTTTCTTCTTAAATGAATGTCAAGGGAACTTTGTTAGCGAAAGGTTAACTGGGTCGTTAGGATTCGGCCCGCAGCTCGTCTCCGTTTCCCAAAGCGCCGCTGTTCATTTATGGATCCATTTTTGGGACGAATGCGGTGGCAAGATTTCAATCGCAGAGCGTGTTTTAGAAGAGCGCCGTGTCGACGTGAGCCGCTCCGTGTCTTTGACGGGTATATTTTTATTTCTTATTGCTAAACTGATACCGGTGCCTGAACCGTTCCTTTTTTATTAAACACAATACGATTGCCCACATTTAAAGGAAGGCTTTTATTTTATAGGCACATTGTTTTCTTCAATATATGAACTGTTTAAAAGTAACATAAATATAAATAATGCAAAATCCGTGGCTTCAAATTACAGCTTGAAACTTTTTAACTTTAAAAACACACACTCTGTATACAGCTTCAAACTTCAGCAATTATTCTAAAAGCGGTACCATGTCGGCACCCAACCGACTTACGGGTCGTCAGTACCGGCAGAGCGTCACCCGGCAAACTAAAACTCATTTGAATAAATCCCACGATGACGACATCCGAGTAAGTTAGCTTCCAGATCCTTTTAAAATATCCGGCTTCGACAGCGCCACTGGTCCCCCCCCCCCCCCCCACAGCGCGGCATGAAAACAACAACACTTGTCAGCCTGATGCTCGTCTCGGTTGAGGAAAATGCAAAGACCTTGGGTGGCGCCGGCGTCTCTCCGACTGATTAATGGCTAGAGGTGGAGGACCCATGTTGTGGCTTTGATGAGGCAATTTGTAAACCATGTGCGAGAAAACAATGGCAGTTCATTTTATTGCGATGGGTCTCCGGGGACGCATCAGCACGGCTGCTACATCCTACAGGGAGGTGTTGCGCCCAATAATAAATCCAAAGATGCTGATGCACGAGGGGGACGGGGGGGGGGGGCGGCATTACAGCTCACTCTTTAACGGCCCGTCTCCATTTGGAGGCAGGGTTTGAAACTGGCATCTTATTGTCTCCAGTTATGACTGCAGAACCAGAGACTATTAACGCCGGCGCTTTCCACGCGTCCCCGTGGGTGTGCAGAGCGTCGGCAGTTGATCATGTAGCCGTGCTTTTCCAGAGCATCTCCAGACTATCAAAAGCAAATGATTTCTTCAGTCAGTTTATTTTTTGACTGCTAACACGCAAAAACATATTTTTTCAGGTAAAGCAGAACAGAACGTGTGAGTCACAGTATTGCAAGGCCAAATATATAACGGTGGAACGGGATAAAACAATATAGCAGGAGCAAGGATATTTTTATAGCGCGTTTCATACTCATTCAGTGTGTACAACATCAATAACAGGATTAAAAGATCGTATAAAGTACATACAATATAGTCATTTGATAAAAAGAAATTATAAAAGAAAATATTGAGTTCATCAAAGACATTCTACACACATAGTTCAGTTTTCAGTTCAGTTTATTTGTGTAGCCCAGTTTCACAAAGTACACATTTGTCTCGGAGTGCTTTACAATCTGTACACATAGACATCCCTGCCCCAAAACCTCACATCGGAAATAGAAGCTCAATCATGGGGCCCTGAACATATCCTCCAGGCAGTTGTTTAAGCAGGTCGTTGGCATGGTAGAAATAATGTTTTCTTCCTGATTCGTAATTACCTTATTATGTTCTTTTTATTTTTTATTATGGATTTCATGCCGAAGAGATGCTTTTGTCGTATCTCCGCCTTTTGGGAAAGAGGTTGTTTAGTGTTTTGAGAATGAGAGACCTTCAGGGTTTTTTCTGCATAGAGAAAATGTGGGCACGCACCTGAGCCTTTCTCCCGAACGCCTATGACAAATCTCGAGCGCCTAAGGCAAAAAAAAGTCTGCGATGTTAAAAAGAGAGGAAAAAAAGTGAGCGAATGGACAGGGCGGACAGCTGCTGATTACGGCGATGCGAGCGCTGACATAGGTTAAGATGAATATGATGAGAATTCAAAAGTTCTAAGATAATAAGTGCAGTTATTTGTGTTATGTATGAAACTTTGTCGGATACTTAAAAACAAGTAGGTCTTTTTTGTTAGGCACAGAGAGAAATGGCCTATCTTTTGAAGATAAAATGTTTGTCAAGATATTTTTCATTCATCATTTAAAATCATTGCTAGAATGCAACAAAAATGAACCGTATAAAATAACTTTTCTGGCAGGCATACCCCGGACCCCCTTATCACTTCTTTCCTTAGGCGTTTTGTTATCGCAGGACATGGACTATCTATCTATCTCTATATTATTAATTTCTATCAGTAAAGGCTTCCTTTACGCTTCACGAGCCCTCTGCCTGCTCAAGGACACGCTGTGATACGTCTGACTGGTTTTCTGTTGAGACTCTGTAGATGTGTGAGAGCCACTGTCAAACACATCCCTTGATGCTGTTGAAGGCCAGCTGCTGTCCAACCCAGTCCTCGGGCTGGGGGGACTAATTGGCATCTTGGGAAATTGGGAACATCTTTGTAAATTGTCTGCTTGGTTTGAAGCCGTGTTCTCGCTCCACTTGGTGTCGGGTACGGAGCTCGGCTTTGTCTCAGTCCGTCTCAGAAGGGACACCGAGTCTCGGCTTTGAAAAGTGCAGCCAATACAGAAGGGACTTCAACCTGGATTGAAGTCTCTCTACTGATCGGCTCCTTTGGCTGTATAGAAGTCTATAAGAGATTGACACCTTTGGCTTTCAATAGGTAGACGGAAATTACAGGGTGGCGGGCGGAGATTTCAGGGGGGTTATAATGGTAGGGGAAACACTGACTCTACTTCTCACTCGATTCTCACATTCTTTGACTCCTTTCACCATGGATACCTCAAGTACTCAAGATTAGTAACGTCATATATTATATGACTATTAGCAATAGTCATATTACGGGTTAATATTCCCATTAATGTGATGAAGCTAATGTCATTTTAGTGACACAGTGACCTTGTATACCGTAAATACACCCCGCGGTGAAATGCTGGGGAGGTATGTAAGAAACGGCAGATACAGTCCAAACCTAATCTGAATCCTTTGTTCCCGTTCCCATTTATTCAAGAGATTTAATTGGTCGCCCGTCTGCATCCATCCAGCTCCGTTTTACAGTTGCTGTCATCGTTATTTAGTTGGTTAATGAGAGCAATTGGAGATGCGGCGTACGTCTCTGAACTGGACACGTTGTTTTACGCTGCTGCTCCACTGAGGCGGAGTGGTGAATTAACTGTGGAGCCTCCGCTCCTCCGTTACCTTCCCTCTGACTCGCCTCTGTGCACAGGAGGGAGTTAAAATGTGTCATATCCAGACCACATTAGCAGCACCAGCATATGCAGCGGGTTGAATGCTGATCATCTCAGCTGCAAGTGTTTTTACCAAATCTGGGTTCATTTGCTTTTATTTGATATTTGCTAGAAAGGGCCACAAGTGAAATGCTGATTCCCATGTTAATATCTTTGCAATAAACTAGTCGCTGGGAGTTTTGAGAAGTCACTGAGGCGCCGCCGCTCTGCCTGCAGCGGCTGTGTTCACGCCAGTGCGTTCATTCCCCAAAGCCTCGCTCGGCGGACGGATTCGGATGCTCGTGTTTCCATGTTAAAGTGACACTATGTAACAATTGTACCTTAAAATAACAGCTTGAAAGAAATGCTGCCGCTACAATGACTTTTAATATGTCGATTTGCGCCTCCACCACTGCCATCGGGGTCTGTGGGCTAAAAACCCGACTATGTCACATGTTGTAGCGGCCGGTCCTTGGACCTGCTTTCTGTCATGATGACCAGCGTCACATAGTCCAGTCCACCTCACAGGGGACTTTTTATTGTCTCCGCTACGCGACGTAGAGACAGAGAGACATGCTGCTGTGGAGACGACCAATAACAGACCTTTAGTTTAAAGAACAAAGACGTCTTTAAGAAAGGGACCTGACATTACTGCTGCTGTCATCTGGAGGAGAGAGAAAGTTACAGGGGGGCCAAGGAGAGTATTTTTTTTAAAACTGAAAATCAAAAGAGCCATATGCAAAATACTGTATTACCTGTGCAGACAAGTAGACTCTGATCGTGACCTTAAAATCAAATCATGTATTTGGAGAAGTGCTTTACTCGTTCCCTCTCCCTTCCCAAAGTCTAATTGTACCATTCCTTATCTGTCAGAAAGCTATTCACCAAAAGCTCTGCAGGGCATTTCAACTCGGAAACATAATCATTGGTTTCGAGAGTGATCCGAGTGGTTTAGGAACCAACAAGCGGAACCAAAACTCTGTCATTTGTGTAACGCGCCCGTGGCGATGCACTCTGTGGGAAGCGGCCTCGATCCTGGAGACACGCTCACGCCGCCGCCGATGTGCTCAGGCACTCCGCTAATGTTCACAGGCTTGTATTAGAGACGTACATCCCTTTCTGACCTCCAACGAGCATCACTGCTGCATCACGTTCAGACACGCATTGAAACCAGCGCGACATGAGAGACGACCTGGAACTATGGATGAGTCGACGGAGCAGAACTGGCTCATGCTACGATTGGCCAATCTGCGTTTGAGAGGCGGGACTTAGCAAAGGGTAATCTCAGGGGGAGAGTAGTGCTGTGAAGCTGATCATGTGCACTGCGTTGCCCTATCAGTCGTTTGGTCTGTATTCATGGAAAGGACTGATGTTCCTCTACAAGGGGCGGCAGGGAAAATACCAAGACATCACTCCAGAATCTGAACACCGATTTTTCTCACAGTTTTGGAGTGAATCGGCAGAGGGGATGGCGTCTGAAGACGGAAGAGATGGCAACAGCGAGGGCTGAATGCTCGGACGGACCCCGGGAAGAGACGCCATTCTGTTTTGCACAGCACTCCGGCTCCACGCCGCAGCATGCATACATGAATACAGAGAGCCGGCTGGAATCAGAACTGTAGCGTGGCACAATATGGTGCCGCTAATCAGTCCCCTCAGCTGCCGCCCAAACAAAACAGAGTCGCACACGCACACTCTCGCCGCCTAAACAATCACTTTAGCAGGTGTTTCCTTTTTACAATTGCTTTTCTTTCATCCATTCAACACACATACACTTCCACTGGAAGTATGTGCTCTGCAGCTTACAGAACACATACACACTGGATGCTGTTTTCCATATTGACAACTATTCCTCGCCAGGCATAATATGTCATCTTTAAGTCTCATTTTTTACTAATGTTCACACAAACCAAATAGTTGATTAGAGTGGATCCACTGAGAATACTTTAGGGAGAATAATAAAGGGGGAGGGTTTCCTGAGGTCATACATTATAATGCCAACATCAAAGGAGGCAGGTTTAGTGATGTATGTCAGCTTTACAAACATGTGACCATGTGACCTCCATGTGACCTCCATGTGACCTCCATGTGACCTCCATGTGACCACCATGTGACCTCCATGTGACCACCATGTGACCTCCATGTGACCTCCATGTGACCACCATGTGACCACCATGTGACCTCCATGTGACCTCCATGTGACCTCCATGTGACCTCCAGGTTAATCCTGTCGCTGTTTTGATGGGCAAAGAGAACAACCAATCAGAGGTCCTGAAGATGACATGTGACACAAAGTTTTGCTTCTGACAGCGAGAGCTCCACTGAAACAAAGTGATGTCCCGCGGTCTTTATTCCTCCGTCATTATATCTACGTAGCTAGTAGCTTGCGCTAGCTAAGAGCTAGCGCGAGCTACTAGCTAGCTTAAACATGGTTATAATGGCTAATTTATTATTTATTGGCCTACTTTTATGAATACAAGACTTGGAATCAAGGTTCCGGTACTAATCTGAGTTACGGCTGCTCTTTTATTCATCGGTCTCCCCGTGTTCAGGGGGACCGGTGACGGTCTCCCCATCGCGTCCAGCCTGACGCTGGTGTGCTCCGCACGGGTTCACGTGGTCACACACGGCACACGCCTCCACTGTCAAAGTGAAATGTGATTGGCTATCGTAACCTGCTGACAGGGCGGAGTCACCAGAGAAGTTCAAAACAATCGTTTTTTTTCAATTTTAATCGGCTCAGGCACCGGAAAGAAGCATGAGCGTTGCGTTTCGATCCGGGTAATACCGGATGTGTTGGAACCGGTGCCACATTAGCACCGGTACCCAGGTACCCAGCCCTACTTGTGAATGTAGATTAAAAAACATTATAGATGATTCGTGGTGATCAAACAGCTCAGTGTGACAGTATGAAGGGCGGGGGGGGGGGGGGGGGGGGGCATGATGATGGCACACTCTCTTTCATTCACACCGCTGATTAGCCACGGCCCAGCTCACACAGGGACGTGAGGAGAGAGTACTAGAGTGTGTGTGTGTGTGTGTGTGTGTGTGTGTGTGTGTGTGTGTGTGTGTGTGTGTGTGTGTGTGTGTGTGTGTGTGTGTGTGTGTGCACCCCCCTCGCCCCATTCCCACGGCAGTCTCACCAACACATGTTTACTTTTCACTGCAGCAACGCATCAGCCACCTGGAGGGGGGGGGGGGGCTTTTGACATGCTGTTTGCAGCTGACAGGTTCACAATAATCACTTCACAACTCCCATGAAATTTGCTAATAAGCGAAATTTGCTAATAAGCTGGTCGCTGACTGAAAATGGGGCTTTTTACCTGAGCGACGTGCGACTGTGTGAATTCACAGGTTTTTTTCTCTTCTTTTCCCCCTCCTCCTCCTCCTCCTCCTCCTCCTCCTTCCTCTGGTTCCCCCCTTCCCTCTTCTTCGCTCACTGATTCGACAGCTGCTGTTCTTGATATTCTCCGTGGCTATTTCACGAGGATCCATCTGCTGGCGCTGAGAGCGAGGGGCCGATGTGGGAGCAGTGCTCGGCCAGCCGGATGCACACACACACACACACACACACACACACACACACACACACACACACAGGCCTAGCGCATCTCGTGTACTGACAAATCCTTCCTTCAGTCGGGTGTATTGAAATCAACGAGTGGAAAGCATTTGTCGCAGCGTGTATGTTTGGGGTCACCCAGACAATTTGGTGTTTTCCATGAAAACTCACACTTTTTGTTATCAAGTTTATTGCAGAATGAATAGAAAATATAGTCAAGACATGGTTAGAAATAATGATTTCTATTATAAATGATTTTTATTATTTCTATCGTAAATATGAATGTTCAAACTCCAGAGAATAGTCATGTACACATTAACTATGTAGAGAGAGGATTTATGATTCATTTAATGTTATCTTGTATATTGAAGCATGTGAGACACGGAAGGAAGACCAATTACAGTCGGCGCCTTTTCTTTTCGGGCCAATTGGAACAATCGGAGCTTTCTTTCCTTTCTCTTTCAGCGCTTTTGTGACTCCTTTCTTTTCTCTTTCTTATTTACTGCGGTTGGCAGTTTCCTCTTTGTGTACTTCCATGTGCAGATGATTCCTGCTCCGCACCG